>PVHX01008421.1:24943-83797 GCA_004024805.1 Geosciurus inauris | reverse complement strand
CAAGACTACTCCCCCCCCACCTCATCTTAAATAAGGCTTCATCACAAAAGCCCTTCCCAGCCTGTCTCCCCCAAGGGCACCTCGTGTCTGGGCCTCTTCCTGCTGAGCTCCATGAGGACCTTGTCACACCTGCTGGGCACCTGTGTGCAGCAGGTGCTCTGTAAGTCCTTCTTTATTTCTTCTTTTCTTTTTTTGGGTGCTGGGGATTGAACCTGGGAGGAGGGCATTCTACCCCTGGGCCATATCCTAGCCCTTTTGATTTTGTATTTTGAGACAGAGTCTCATTAAGTTGCCTACACTGGCCTCAAACTTGTGATCCTCCTGCCTCAGTCTCCCATGTAGCTGGGATTACAGGCGTGCCCCACTGTGCCCAGCTGAGATTTTAAAATTGTGATTTCATTGTGTTTCCACATCTGTTTGAGAAGACTCGATGTCTTTGTGATATTGAATCTTCTGACCCATCTTACAGTTTTTTTTTCAAAAGTAAAGTCGATGTTCCTATTTTCCTTTACAGAAGTGATAAGGAAGGTAAATTGGAAATGCAAAAATGTGAACAAAATTTTTCTTTTGGAATCATTTAATCCCCCTCCTCCCAAGCTAACATGATGGTATGTCTCTTTCTGGTCTTTTTTCTACACATTTTGTTAAATACAGTTGGGCTTATTTACTGGGCAGTTGTGCATTCTATTTTATACTTAATTTTATTGATTTTTTTTTTATTTTGTATGGTTATTGTGGTGCTGGTGATTGAACCCAAGGCCTTGTCACTCATGCTAAGCACACACTTGACCATTGAGCTACCCCACCCTGGCCCTTATCTTTAATTTGAGAAAATTTTTCATGTTATTCCAAACTCTGTATGAACACACATTTCAACCACTAGGTCACTTATGAGCTGATATTCCACAGTTTGCTCAGCTGCTTCTGTATTATTGGACACTCAGGTTATTTCCAAATGTTTGCTTTACGAATGACACAGTGGTGACATCTTAGCCCAGAATTATGAGGAACTCCCAGAAATGAAATGATGGTCAAAGGTATGAACACTTGAAGGCCCTGGTCCCCATCAGGGAGCCTCCAGTGGAGCCACCATGCCAGGTTGGGTAACTCCTTTTGAACGGTCACGTGAAAGAATGGATTCCATGGCTACATCCATAGCCGCTCTCTCCTCTATCACGTGACCTTCAAGAACCAATATCATTGGTAGTGGTGGCAATGCCAATCAAAGGATAAGTTTTGTGCTGTGAATTTAGTTACCTTTTGCAAATCTTTGGTCAAACCAAGAAACTTCCCAGGCCTTCTTTCTAGAGACTTCCTTGAGCCAAACCACACCGGCCTCCAGCCACATCTGGGGGCTTGCCCTTTAATAGTCACACAATAGCAGCTTCCTCTTATGTCACACTAGCTGTGTGCCAGGAGCTGTTCAAAGTCCTTTATGTACAATTGCTCATCTGATCCCCTCCACAACACTGTGAGATCAATATTGTTAGGTACCCACTTTGCGGATGAGAAACAGACACACGCGGGGAATACAAAGCTGTGCTTTGGGCTCCCGGTACAGGAGGGACGTTTTCAGCACCGGCTGCTGGGGGTCCTACTGACGGAGGGCAACGAGCTGGCCCTGCTAACTGCAGTGGAGTACTTGCCTACAGTTTCCTCTTCATCCGCTTTCATTCTGTTCTGTTTCACCAGCCATCCCCAACACTTTCGGAAGCAGGCATGGTAGAAAATTTTTAAATGGATTTCTTCAGATCATTTGGATGCTTCATTAATTCATCCCACAAATGGCATCTGGTGGCAGGTTCATAGGGACAGAAGAGGGAGGGCAATCGAGGCACACAGGAGCCAGATCACATGAGACCCCAGGAGCCACAGTGAGGACGTGGGATTCTGCCCCCATGGTCATGGAAGCTGACCACCACGGGCACAGGGCTAGCCATTAGCAGCAAGGGCTGGGGGGCCAGGTGGGCTAGGTTTGAGTCCTGGCTCCACCCCCACCAGCTCAGGATCTTCAGGAAGCTACTGAAACGCTCTGGGCCTCAATTTCCTTGCCCATAAAATGGGGCTTGAGACAGCGCCAACTTCAAAGGGTCATCGTGAGGATTCAACGAGCTCACACGTGTGGCCTGTTAGAACCGGGCCCGGCATACAGTAAGAGCCCATTAAATGCTCACCCTGAAGGGGTCTGGGCCATATCTGCTGGAAAGAGAAAGATTCGTGTTTTGCCCCAGGAGACTGAGGCGGTGCAGGGGGCCGGGCTATCTCCAAAGTGACACAGGCACTTCCGTCTCTCGATAGCCACCCACAAGGGCCTCCTGGGTGTCAAAACCGTGCGCTGGGTCCTTGGAGCACCACAGCGCCTGGCTGGGTGGAACTGAGGATGAGCATCCTGGCTCCCGAGCCCGTGGAGGAGCTGGGGCCTCAGGCACAGCTGGCCAGTGACCAGGAAGCTGGGGTCTGGGGCAGAGCATGTCCAGAGCTCCAACTGCTCTGTGCACAACCTCAGGCCCACCAGCTCCTCTGGGCCTGGAGCCTCAGCAAGCACCGCTTGAGTTCAGACTCGGAAGAGTCCAGAGGCCATGGCAGACTCCTCCCAGGAGAAAACTCTGTACTCTATGTCCCCAACACCAGGGAAGCTAGACATGCCCAGGTGCCAGGCCAAGCTGGGTGCCCAGTGGCAGTTTGTGAAAGCTCATGCATTTACTATGAGGAACAGTCACTGGGCGTGAGCAGAGCTGACTGCGTCTGTCCAGGGCAAAACATTCCAGAATAGGATGGATCCCCAGGAGAATTCAGCACGCCCAGCACTGTGCCATCGGGGGCCTCTCTCTCCAGCACCTGCGCTCCCCATCCGGCCATGTGCTCCAGTGGGACAGACTGTGAAATGGGATCCAGGCCCTTGGGACCGAGTCCTGGCTCTGCTGCTCATTCCTTTGAGACTCTGGGCCTGTGTGTCCCCGTGGGAAAACAAGAAGTCTGTGAGCTCTTGCGAGCGCTTGGACTCCATTCAGGGCAGTCACAAGTGTCATACTCTGTGCCTGGCCCCAGGCTCCATTCCGTCATGATGGAGGGGAGCCCCCGTGGGGACTCCAGTACCGTCCCTGGATCAATCCTGCAGGACTTGCTGGAGGAGGTGGCACCTGGGCTGAGTCTCTCAGGATGAGTAGACGTCAGGCGGGTGAAAAAGTGAGGATTCCACCCTGCGGCACTGAGCAGTCCCGGTGACCAGTGTGACTTAGGCACCATGGAGACTGGAGAAGGACGCAGGGGCACCTGCAGTCCTGAGAGCAGTTAGAGGCAGGCAGTGGGATCCAGCTAACCTGTGCACAACTGGGCTGGAGCTCTTCATGGAATGTGCTAGACTGGAGGCTGGGGCGTCCTCAGGCCGAAGCTGGTGGTAGAGGCCACCAGAGCAGAGGCTGCACAGCCAGGCAGCTGGAGGTGACTTCCAGTGTAAAGATGGAGGAAACCCAGAAGTCACAGAGGAGAGGAGGATGGAGAAGGACCCGGGAGTTACCTGCGGCTGCAAGGTCAAAAGCATAGTTCTGCCTGGGAAGGTCCTTGGTGACCTTGGAGGGACTGGGGGATGAGCAGCAAGGAGGGACTGGCCAGTAACAACCAGGAGTCAAGTGTGTAAACCCCTCGGGACCTGCGATGGCAGCAGGCGACGAGCGGGTTGGGACGAGCAGGGGGAGGGCAGCGGCTAGCGGGGAGCCGGCCACGGTGCCCTGCTGTCCCCTCCGCGAAGCATCACGCACCCAGGAGGAACAGGACACTTGCGTTACCAGCTCATCGGCCCCGCTGTGCCCACGGAGAGAAGCGTGCTCGGCCCTCGATGTTCCCAGACCTGCTCGCAGTGCACGCGGGACAGGACAGCGGGCTCGTCGCCGGGGCGGGCAGGCAGGGTGCCCCTGGCGCAGGGCCAGGCGCGGAAACGTCTGTGGACAGATGATCTGGAGAGAGAAGGCCAGCGACACAGGCTGACCCGCCTGGCAGGCACAGTGCGACCAAGTCAAAAGCAGCCCAGAAGGTGGCCAATCAGAGCCAGGCACTGGGTCTTGGGAGCCAATCAGAGCCACCAGGCGTATGAGCCCAGGACCAGCTCGGTGCCCCTCAGGTCACCCTGGAGAACGTGTTGAAATGCAGATTCCGGAGGCCACCCAGGAACTACTGAATCAGAACATGCAGTCCAGAACCTTCACTTTCAACCTGTTTTCCAGGTGATGCTGCTGCTGCTGCCCCGGGGGAGGAGCAGACTCTGGGAGAGCCCGTGGCAAAGCCCTGGCAGGCCTGGCCCATGGGGAACGCGCCCAGGCTCTGTGACCCTGTCACTCCTGGTCCTGCTGCAGAGGTCAGGCAAAGGACCCACAGGGAGAAGAAGGTGAACAGGTCGCGTAGAACTCACACCCCACCCAGTGCCACAGCCCAAGTGCCAGCCTGGCCTAGGACCCGCACGGTGGGTTAGGACTGCATACATTCCACAGGTGAGACGGTGAGGCCAAGAGGCCAAGCCGACTGCAAGTCAGCCTGCAGCAGGACAGGAGCGGGGACCTGCCTGAGGCTAGGGCGGAGCTGGGCCCCCGGCACATGGCCTCCCAGAGAAGCAGGGGAAGAGGCAGAAGGCAGGGCTGCAGGGCGGCCGCGGGGCCACAGCAGAGGGTGGACGGGGCAGGGTGCCCTGCGTGCCCACCCAGGTGGCCCAGCCAGGCTGGCTGCTGCAGGCGGTCGGCCAGCCTGCCTGTCCTGGTGCCCTGCGGTTGCCATGCCGACCCCCAGGCTGTGTTTGCGGATGTTGTATTTGATTTCACACGTTTGGAACTCCAATTACGTCATTCCGCAACACAGGGTTACCATGACAGCTGGCCCCACGTCCCCGGTGGCTCACACCTTGGAGAAAAGGGAGGGGCCCAGCCACCTCCCCCCACCGAATCTCAACCCAGAGTCCCCTTGAGAGGTGAGGCGGGAGGGTGGGGGGCAGCACCTAGGACCCAGCAGCGTCTCGGGGAACTGAGGCCTGGGTGGCGGGCAGGCACCTCCTGCACCCCAAGCGCACCCTGAGCCCACACCACTTTCTGGGGAGGCTCCGCACACCTGGCACCCAGCAACCAGCCTGGCCATCTGTCCCGGCCAGCCCGCCGGGCCTTCCAAGTAGCGCTGCCCTGTCGACGCCGCTTCCCACAAACTCACATCCTCATGGCGTGGGGGGCACCCCTTGGCCTGGGGCCCGGGGCCTACGGCTGCCTTCCCTCTAACCAAGTGTGCGGCCTGCCCTGGTGGGCCCGCCGCACTGGGCTTCCGTTGACAGCGACTAGGGTCCTGGCCCCTCCAGTGGCCGGGAGGATTAACTGTTAGTGCACGCAGGGCCCCTATTACAAGCCACATGCAGAAGGGAAGCATCCTTTTTCTTCCTCCTTCCTCCCTCCTCTCCACCACCCCTCCCTCCTCCTCCTTTTTCTCCTCCTCCTTCTCTCTCTTTATTCTCATTGCCCTGTCATAGCTAAATTCTTGCTCTGTGACTTTGGGCAACTGACTTTCCTTCTCTGTTCCTCTATACTAGTAACAGTGACCCTTTGCCAGTGCTCACTTCCCCATCATTAAACTCTCCATCTCTATTATTTAGCTGCTTACCTGCTGGCTTCCATCTAGAAGGGCTGCTAGAGCCGGGCGTGAGGGCGCACACCTGTAATCCCAGCAACTCGGGAGGCTGAGACAGGAGGATCACAAGTTTGAGGCCAGCCTTAGGAACTTAGTGAGACTCTGTCTCAAAATAAAAAAAATAAATAGGTCTGGGGATGTGGCTTTGTGTTAGAGCCTCTGCCTGTCACATACAAGGCCCAGAGTCAGATCCTCTGCAATACCCCAAAAGAGGAGGAGAGGACAAGGGCTTAGTTCCAAAACCTCAGGGTAACATCAGTAGGTCCAGCTCCCAGTTTGCCAACTGTGTGAAGACAAAAAATCCAGAGGTCCCTCTTTTCTTGTGGAGGGGACTGGCCATCTCTCGTTCCCTCCAGGCCCTGAGGCCCTGGGAGGAGCCATAGCCTCTCAGAAGGGCCTGGTGTTTGGGTCACCATCCTGCCTGTTACAGACAAGACTCACGGCAGCCTTCCCCCCGCCCAAAACCACACCTGAGAGAGGGGCCACTGTTCCGGCTCCCATTCTGTAGATGAGGAAAAGGAGACGCGGACAGATGTCAGAAGTGGCCCCAGATCTCAGCAGCTGAGTGGCAACGCCAGTCCTCCCACACACACGCGCGCACAGTCCTGGAAAATGTGAGGAGCTGTGACTGCGAGAGCGCTGTGCCCTGGGGACCGTCACAGGTCACAGCTGCGGGCTTCCTGGGATGACCAGGGAGGCCAGCCTCCTGCCCTGCTGCTGCCAGCTCCCCGCCAGGCCCCACAGCCCTGGACGCGTCCCCAGTCCCAAAGCCAGGACCAACATGAGCATTTCCTCCTGTGCCACCTCCGCTCGCGTGTCCTAGAGCTCGCTGGGAACAGCCAGGCCTGCTGCGTGAGTGGGACCTGCAGGTCGCTCTGGGGCCACCTTGCCCAGGGCAGAGCACAGCCGCGGGGCTCTGACCAGCCTGGGCTCGTGCCCCCACTGCCTCCGTCGCACCCAAGATCCAGCCCCACCACCCAGAGCGTCACCCTGAGCCGTGGCTCCCACCTGCCTGCGGAGCGAGAGTGCTCACCTGGAGCCAGGAAGAGCGGGTGCACGGGGGGGCCAGGGCGCCCAGCAGTCACCCCAAGTGCCCGCTGATGCCCTGCTAGGGAACAGGAGAGACAGGCCACGGCCACGGCCGCCCAGCAGCTTTTCGCCAGCTCACTGCCAACCTTCATGGGGGAAGTGAAGTCAAGGGGGGACCATCGCCCTGCCGGGGCTGCAAGGGACCTGGACTCCAAGGAGGTGGATGGAAGCTGAAGGGACACCCGGGGACAGCTGTGCGAGCAACTACCCACAGCACAGCCTAGTGTGCAGGGTGCAGAGGGGCGCATGGAGGACAGAGGGCACGCCAGCCACGTGTCCCAGAGGAGGGTCTCTAGAGCAGGTCCTGAGGGATGACCAGGCGTGCCCAGGGAGAGGCGGAGGCGACACTGTGGCCAGCCGGCAGAGGAATGGCACCTGCGGAAGGCAGGTGTGGCCCAGAGCACTGGAGGAAGGCCAGGACCAAGCAGGCGACACTGTGGCTCCATGAAGACAGGCGGGGCCAGCAGGAGGCCCCCAGGGCTGGACTAGGGGCTTGGTCCACAGGCCCAGGGGACCTATGGAAAGAATCATCGACAGGAACAAATTTGAGACTTTAGTATTTGGGGGAAGGGATTGAACCTGGGGCACTCACCCCCTGCCACATCCCCAGCCACATACACACACGCACACAATTTTCCACTTGCCATTCGTAAGCCTATGGCTTTGTGGCGTGGAGCACAGTCATACTGTGTAGAACCACCGCCACGCTCCCCTCCAGAACCTCCCCAGCTGAGACGGTGGACACGCCCCTGAGTATCCAGTGCCTGGTCCAAGGGCAGCCCTGCGGTATTTGTCCTCGACGAGGGGCTCACCTCTCAGCGTCGTAGCCTCGAGGTCCGCCTTGTGGTGACACCCTTGCTAAGCTGAGTCCTGTTCCAGGGCATGGACGTGGCCACGTCTCATGGCCATCTGGGCTGCTTCCGCCTTTCAGCTTTGTGAGTGTGGATGTGCCTGTATCTGGATCCTTGATGTCACTTCTTTGGGACATTGAACTGTTGGGTCCTCTGATAACTCTGTTCTGGTTCCTGAGGGACTGTTCCTTGCCCTCCCTGGTGGCCCTACCATCCTTCCCCCCCCCCCGTGGTGCACAGGGGTCCAGGCTCCTCGCGGCCTCCAACTCTTGCCACTTTCTCCGTGTTTTCTAGCAGCCGTCCTACGGGCCCGTGACACGTTGCTGGATCTCCATGACTGATCACTGTGAGGAGTCGAGGGGGTCTGAGGGGGTGAAGAACAGCGGAGAGGATGGAGCTTCCCAAGCTGCGCCCAGGCCACTGGGAGGGAAAGGCACAGGGGGGAATCTGGGGGTGCCTGAGTTTGAGGGTTCTGAAGTGCATCCCGGGGGCGTAGCAGAGTCTGGAGGCACAGCAGATTGGAAGTTGCCAGCATCTGATGAGAAGCTACAAGCAAGGAGAAGATGGCTTAGAAATTATGGGATTCAGAGAAAAGGAAGCCTAGAACAGAACCTTAGGATCCCCGTGTTTTAGGGGTGGGACAGAGGCATGCATGAAGGGAGAAAGGAAGATCATCCCAAGCAGTAGAAGTAAAGCAGGACACAGTTCCAACAATGCACAGTCTAGGATTGGATTTCACCATAAGCAACGGGAAATCCAAATGAGTGACTTAATCCAGAAACAGGTTCAGTTCTCTACTCTAAAAGAAACAGGGAAGGAGAGCATCTACCATCCTCAGACATGGGCTCGCTTTTTCTTACTCTGATATTCTTAGCCCTGATTTCTACCTTCAAGGTCATTTCATGGTCACAGGATTGCTGCTGCAGGTCCATCCATCACAGTCATATTCCAGCAGCAAGGAGGAAGAAGCAAGAACAGAAGACTTGCCTCCTAGTTGAAACTGCCCCCGCACTTTTAAAAGGAGTGTTCCTGGAAACCCTGTGCCCTTCACTTACACCTCATGGGCCACACCCACCCCAGGTATAAGAGAGGTTGAGGAATGTGGTCTTTTAGCAGAGCACACGGTGTTCCTGAATAAAACATAAGTTCTGGTTGTAAAGAACCAAGGAGAAGGGCTGTATGGGAAGTCACCGACAGGCTCTACCACAGGAGAAGAGCTTACCAGAAGGGGAAACGGTGGTGTCTGCATCAGCCAGGGTGCCAGGAGTAACCCTGGCGCTGGCAGCAAGACCATGGCTGTGCGCTGGGGGGCGGGGGCGGGCCCTGGCCTGGAGCGTGGAAACAGGGATGTGAACCGGCCATGCTGGGAAGGTCCTGAGCCAGGGGAAGCAATCAATCAGGGAGGCCGAGGGAGATGATCCAGGAGGCAGGAGCTGGGCCGCGTGCTTGGCTTTGAATGTGAAGACTTCACGTCACCACAGGCTGAGACTGAGCCAGGGAGGGAGGGAAGGGGCAGGAGAGAGCGGAGTCACTGCAGGAGCGAGGCCCCAGGGGAGATGGGAGCAAGGGACCCAGGAGGCCAGGGACCAGCTGTGCCCCAGGGACCAGAGGACAGCCAGTAAACAGTGGGTGGGTCACTTGTGGGCGGGTGGGTGAAGGAAGGGACCAACGAGGGTCCCCCCGGAGGCCTGGGGTCTTGAGGATGGGAAGAGGACCTGAGCCCCGAGCAGGACGGGTGGGGTGTGGCCCGTGGGACCCGCAGGTAGGGGTGCAAAGGGGCAGGGGAGAGGGTGGAGGACAGCGGAGGAGCCCTGGGGGAGCTGGGGATGCAGGACAAGGGAGCGGTCGCCTGGGGGAGGGGCGCAGCATTTGGGCTTCAGACAGCAGCATCCCTGGGGAGTGACTGGGCCCAGGGTGGCCGTGGTGGTGGACGGGGAAAGGCTGCGGAGTCAGAGGTGGGAAGGCCCAGGGAGTGTGCAGCCAGGGCACAGGATGGGTCACTCCACAAGGTTACGAGAGCCACCAGGTGATGGTGACATGGTTGAGGGGAAGAAAGCGCCACCCCATGGGGGGCGGCCTGGACTGAGGCTCTGGCTCTGGCTTTGCAGGCCTCCCCTCTGGGCCTCAGGGACTGGCCCTTGGCTGTGGCCCAGGGAGATTTGGGGACCACACAAAAGTCCTTGGGGTGAGTTCTTGGCAGGCGCTCCCCCTGCCCCACCCTTTCAACTGAGTCACCTCCAAATCGACAGGAATTTGCAGATTCCGGGAGGGAGGCCTGGGTGGGTCAGGGGCTGAGTCACAGGGAAAGTGGGGCCTGGGAGAGGCGGTAAGTGGCGCAGGTGAGGTGGGGCTGCGCCAGGACCCTTGGTGGGTGTCTGTGCTCGCATCTGCCCCTGGTAGCCCGTCTGTGTGGATCCAGTCCCTACAAACCTCAGGCAGAGATGTCCTCATCACCAATCACTCCTTCCCCACCTCCCTGCCTTTTTCTCCAGCCAGTACCCCGTCCTTTCTCATGTGTGGCTGGAAACACCTTCCCGGGCCAGCTTGCCCCTTTCCCCTCTCCTGCTCTTAAGTCTTCTATGGCTCGCCATTGCCTGGAGAAGAACTCAAGTCCATTCATCCATGGGGTGACAAATTCACCCATTGGGTAATGTCCTTTCCTCTCTGCCAATCTAAATTACACAAATATGAAGCGAGGACCCCCAAACCCCCAGTCCTCTGGGTTCACCATGTCCTCAATTTCAATTAATGATAATTAATAGAATAGTTCAAAATCCCACGCTCCATAGTCAAGGAAGTCCGAGACCCGTCTCAATAGTTCTGAAACCTCCCAAGAAGGACTGGTGTCCCCGTCTCCTTTCCCTCCTCATCCTGCATTGGTCTGAGCCCATCTCCACCCACCCTGTGGTCCCCTGCCCCTGGCGTCTTGTTCCCAACACATGCCTGCCAGACCGAGGGTGCACCTGACTCTGGGGGATGTAGGGGGACTTCAGGACCCGCCACAGCAACATCAAACTGGGCATTCCGTATCCTCGGAACGTTCCTGGGTCCCCAGCCCCCAACTACCCCACTCCTTGGCTCGGGCTCCCCTTCTTCCTGGGCCCGTCTGCCAAAGAGCGAGGAATGCCCTTGCGTCCACTCTGCTGAGGCCCCAGGACCTGCCAGAGCCACACGTGCCCGCTGCCAGCACGTCACTCCCAAGCCCTCTCCTGCTCCAGCAGAGCCACGTCCTTTTCTCCTTCGGGGACCCCACCCCATTTGGATCCATCACCAAAAGGGCCTCCCTAGGGGTCTCCCCAAGCCAAGTTCCCCCAGGATCCTTCTACCCCCGCCCCGCACGGGCAGGGCCAGCTGCTCCCACTCCTTTACTTAAGCAGCCATGGGGTTGGGGGTCCCTTTTACGATGTGGAACTCTAGAGTCACCCAAGAGGTCGCTGGAGACCTGGAGGTTGGGATCCACCGAAGAAGCCCAGCAAGGGACTGGGGCCCAGCCGGATCCCGGGGCTGGGGCTTCCCTAATCCAGTTGCTGCCGCGTGCCCAGCGGGAGGAGAAGCCATGGTCCCGGCCTGGTGGCGAGCATGCGCAGGCATCACACCCCGCAATCCCACTTCACAGGTGAACAAACGGACACCCAGAGAGCAAGCCCCTGGTCAGCTGCCCGAGGTCCCCCAGCTCCCAACTGGAACGGTGACCAAGGGGGGCTCTTTAGGGAATGAGCCCAGTTGGGTGTGAAGCAGGGTCCTTACCCTTTGTGACAATAAAGTGGACTTCTCTGCATTTGTTTCATTTAACCTTCACTATAATCCCAGGAAGCAGGAAGAATTAGCCACTTTTATAGATGAGGAGACCGAGGCTCTGAGAGGCACCCTGCACCTGTTCCCACCCCGATGCCTGGGGAAGGTGAGCGAGATTCACGACCAGATCCCCAGGGCAAAATGAGGCTCCTCCTGCTCCTCCTCCCCCAGGGTCCCCTGCCCACTTTCTGCTAGGGGAGGACAGGTGTGCCCGTGCCCACCTCTCCCTCTGGCTCCCACTGCTGAAGGGCCTCCTGTTCTCCCCACTCATGACCACTCCTGGGCACCTGGGACCCTTTAGCGTGAAGCACAGCCCTGGTCATGGTACCAGTGACCCTGCTCCCTTCTCCCCACTCTCAGGGCTCCACAGAAGATTGGGTTGTGCAGCACCGTGACGGCTAGGTCCAGGGTAGTCCTGAAGCTGGACAGCCCCAGGGATGGAGTCAGCTGACCTGGGCCATCCCGCCCAGAACCGGGCTCCTCCCTCCAGGCACCTGCACCCCCACCCCTCTGTCCCCATCTTAGGGTCTGGTGCTCCGCTGTGTCCAGCTGCAGCTGGAGAGCAAGGCGCCTCCATCCTGGGGCCACCGTGGGCCTCTGTAGGTCTGCGCACTGTCTCCCTCAAGCTCCAGCTGGCTTCCCACACTCAGGGCCCTTGCCAGAAGCCACAGAAAGCTGGCGGAGTGGCGGGGAGACCAGGGTCAGTGGCAGGCAAGAGGCGGAGGCCATCTGTCCCTGCAGCCCAGTGGCCACTCCTCGTGTCCCTTTAGCTCCGACTCAGCCAATCCCTGTGGATGAGGTTGACCAGACACCAGGGTGGCCTAGCAGGTCACATGTCCCACTTCTCAGGAAGGAGCTTCAGCCAAAGCAGATGGAGTAAGAATGGCCAATAGGTCCCTGCTGTCCTGGACATGGGACAGTCCAACCCGGCCTCCTACCTCTGCAGTGGACCCTCGGCGTTGCTGGCACTTGTGGAGGCTAGAGGTTGGTGCCCAGGCGTCTTCCATCACACGGAGCCCTCCTGGACCTGGGAGGCCACCGTGTCCTGGGACAGAGGGAGGGGGTGACCTTTCAAGGAGATGGTGTGTTTAACCCAGCGCAGGTGCCCACACGGGTTCTGCCTGCCCATGAGGCAAGGTCACCTGGAAACAGCAGCTCAGGCAAAGGGGTGCAGCTGTGGATGGTGAGATTGCCCAGTGGGCCTGGTAGAGTAGGCCAGGGGCAGGGCCTCGCTGAAGCCTGGACTCCCGCTGGGGCCTGGCCTGGCCCCCTCCTCCCAGGGGACCCATCTAGCCGTGGCTACCCAGTGAACCCTGAAAATGGGACCTTCCCGGGAAACGCCCCTGCCTGGGCCCAGGGTACTCATCCAGGGAACTTCCTGGCTCCCTGGAGTTCAGACCCTCCACTGGTCAGGGCCTTCGTCGAGGCCCAGCCCACGGGCCATTGCTGGTGGGGCTGAAGAGACCAGCGGGAGAGCCAAGCAACAGGAGCCGCAGGCCAGGTGCCACCTGGTCAGCCTGTCTGCAGACAGAAGGCAGGGCCAGCAGCCGACACAGGGTGACAACCATGCGGGTTTTAAAACTACTTTCATGGAGCTAAAAATGAGTTGGAAAACAAAATAACCACTGGGTTTTAGTTACATAAAAGCACATGTAACTTTGTACCTATTTTTTATTCAGTTGAAATGATTCCAGATGGAGCGCACTGGTTTGATGAGCATCTGCTCTGAGCAGGTGCCCACAGTCCCCATCCCCCATGGGCTCTTGGTCAGAACTGTCTGGGGTACCCGATGACCTGTAAATGGGCTGCCGAGCCCTGCACACAGGAGACGGCGCCCCTGTAAGGTGACAGCAGGAGAAGCTCACTGGGGTGTCTGCTCCAGCCTCGAGGGACAAGAAGCTTCTGGGGGCCCATCCCCAAGCCCAAGGCATGAGGTGCCCCAGCTGCCGCCAGGTGACGACCTGTCCTGAGTCACGGCAACAAGCAAAGCCTGTGGCCTCCCGGGCACTGGTCCCACCGCCAGGTGAGGCCCATTAATCTGCAGCATCTCGGCCCAGCCAGCGCTGCCAGGCCCTGGACAAAAACCCAAGCCTGAACCTGCCAGGCCTGGTGGGAGGCGGAGCTGCTGGCCACACCCTGGTCAGGACATGTGGGACATCAGCACCAATGGACGGCTCCGTCCCTCCTTCATTCATCCAGGGTCTGGTCCCAGGAGCTCCAGCACCTCCGTCCTCACCTGTCCTGCCGCAGGTCACGGATGGCTGCACGAGGGGGCAGAGCCAGGCTGCAAACGGGGTTCTGAGTGGAAGCCTGGACTCTGGAGCTGGACTGCCCGCAGCCAAATCTCTGTCTAGCACTTTCTTTTTTTTTTTTTTTTAATTTTGTTTTAGTTGTAGATGGACACAATATCTTTATTTTTTTATGTGGTGCTGAGGATCGAACCCAGTGCCTCACGCATGCGAGGCAAGCGCTCTACCACTGAGCCACAATCCCAGCCCCTGTCTAGCACTTTCTAACCGTGACCTCGGGCTAGTCCTCACAGCCTCTCCACGCCTCTCTTTTCCTCCACTGCAAAGCAGAACAGAGGCATGCGTGGTCACTGTGAGGGTGAGGAGCCTGGAACAGCTCTCAAGGCACCCCTTGAGGTGGCCTTTTTGGTGAGTCACCATTTAAATACAAGGAGAAATCACAGGGGAAAAATCCTGATTTCTCACCTTTTTTTTGAAATCAAGATTAGGGAAGACATTCCTTTTGGACCGTGGTGCTCAGCCCCAATCCTACCTTATAATTTCGTTAGCATGACTGGGACAGCTACCAAAATACTTTGCTGCCAGATTATAGGCACATGCCTGTAATCCCAGCAACCTCAGGAGGCTGAGGCAGGACGATCACAAGTTCAAGGCCAGTCTTGGCAACTTAGTGAGACCCTGTCTCAAAATTTTTAAAAAAGGACTGGGGATGCAGCTCAGTGGCAGAGCACCCCAGGGTCAATTCTCCAGTACTGGATCCCTCCCAGGACCCACAAAGTCAGAATCTCCCGAGGGGGTGTCCTGCGTGTCAAAGTGCCCCAGGCGATTCCAGCTAGGGGCTCAGGGCCTAAGGCCTCTGTTTGAGGGAGACTTTGGACTTGCTAGCTGCTATTTGCCCTTTTTCACTGCACTGCGGCTTTTTTTTTAAAAAAATATATTTTAGTTATACACGGACACAGTGTCTTTATTTTGTTTGCTTATTTTTATGTGGTGCTGAGGATTGAACCCAGCGCCTCACACGTGCGAGGCAAGCGCTCTGCCACTGAGCCACAAGCTCAGCCCGGCACTGCGGCTTTTTAAAATTAAAGAATAATGATGGGATCCCTGTCTTTTAAGGAGTGGAAAATGGAAACCAGATCAGAAGTGCTCACACCTGAGCAACCTGGCTCAGGACACACAGCAGGCCGTGACCCTGGACTCTGGCCCTCCTTGGTCGAGCCTTACTTTCTGGCCACCTCAAGACACACAACCCTCTCCTCTAACCCTCTTTCTCCCCCAACACTCGGGACTCTAACTTCTTGGTCCCTCTCCTCCCCCTCCTTTCCCGCCTTCTCCTGGCAAATCTCTGTTCCAGGGCCACCTCCTCCAGGAAGCTCTCCTTGACCTTCCAGGCAGAGGTGGAGTCTTCCTCCTTGACATCCCAGGAGCCCCTCCTGCCTCTCCTTCTCACACCAGGACTCTGCTCCCATCAGATTCAGAATTGCTTTAGGGCGGGGTCACCTCTGGAACCCCAAGGCCTAGCCTGGGACCCAGCCATGGGCAGGAGAGGAATCAGGGCCGGGCCTGCCAGTCATTCTCTTGGCTTCTCATTGGCTCTGATGGGTCATCTCCCCATCCCTGAACCAATCGCCGTGGCCGGGGAGATCCAATGATCCGAGTCACATGCCACCTCAGGAATCAGTGGGAGGACTTAGGCCCCCACAGCTCCATCAGGGTGGGTCCTGGAGGGAGGAGAAGTAGATCCTGGCAGGTAAGGACAGACAAGCACCAGGGTCCTGGCAGACACACCCTCTGCTCACCACACCCCCCAGCAACAGTCCCAAGGTGGCGCGCGTGTGTGTGCGCACGTGCGTGTTTCTGTGATGTTTTCGGCTTGCAGACAATGCCCAACACTTTGAACATGACTTGAAGGACACTTCAAAGCTACTCCAATGGCCCTTTCCTAAGGGCCCAGCCAGTGCCTTCTGCAAAATCACCCAGCCTAGACTGACAAGGCTTCTCAATGATGGACAGACCCCTGTCCCACCTCATCACAGCCCTTTTGGCGAGTATATGACTGAGGACTCCGGTTGCAAGCAACAGAAATAACCTTTGTTAACCTCAGTGACAAGAGCTGGGTTGGACGTTTGCTAGGAGCTTGCTCAGCCCCCAGGGAGCTGGATGGAGCACCAGGCTTGGGAACCAGGAGCCCCCAGAGGTGAGAAAGTAGAAGATACTTGGGTCTCACGGCTGGAGCAGTCCGGTGTGTCCTGTCTCAGGATGGACGGATCCATCTCTTAGCTCAAGGTTCGACTGCAGCTGAGGAATTTCTGTCCAGCCCACCTGGAAGTGAGGGAAGGTGGGACCCCCCCAGATAGGAGAGTTCCAGAACAGGACACCAGTGTGGTAGCCTTCCAGGGAGTAGATGCTGCAAGTCAGGAGCAAAGAACATTCTCTGAGTGTGACACACCGATCAGGTGGTCCCCATGGGGACACACCCTTCTGGATCAGAAGCCTCCCCACTTGGAGTGTGGGGATCAGTGATGTTGCTATTAGAGTTACCACCACTCTTTTTTCCTTTTGGGTTATTCTGGAGCATTCACTTGGATTTTTCCCTGCTCTGGTATTCTTTATGTTTCCATAATCTCGCGGCTCCTGGGTGGTCTGGTTTCCGACAGGCAGCAGCGTCAGCTGGTTCTCACGGAGCCCATGTGCTCATGGAGGAAATGTGGCCTGAGCCGATGTCACCCCACCCACAGAAAGGAAGTGACAGCTACACAAGGTAGAGAAATGTATGGGCTGTACCCATAAGGATGATTTGGGTTACAAGGAACAGAAAAGCCAGTTTAGACAGCCTTAAACAGTAAAGTGATTTATTGGTACATATTGTTGAAAAGTCCTTCAGGAAAAGCTGGATCCAGCAGTTTAACGATAATAGCAAGGTCCCATTTCTTTCTCTCACTTGACTGGCCTTTTTTAAGATTGGATCTCCTGGGCTGGGATTGTAGCTCAGCGGTAGAGCGCTTGCCTTGCGTGCATGAGGCCCTGGGTTAGAACCTCAGCACCATTTACAAACCAATAAAATAAAGACATTGTGTCCATCTACAACTAAAAAATAAATAAATAAATAAATAAAAGACTGGATCTCCTTACAGTTCCAAGATACCTGTGAGGAATTCCCAAGACAAAGACTCTCCTAAGAGAAATATCTTTGCTCTAGAATTCCCAGGAAAAGTCTTGAACTTCCTGCTGAATGACAGATCTGAGTCATGTGCCCAACCCTAAACCAATTGCTGATGAAGGGTCGAAATGTTTTTATTGACTTAGTCCTGCCCGTGCAGGGCATCATAAGCAGAGTCAGCCCTGGAACCACATGGATCCATGTATCCCCAGCCAAGTTCAAGTCTACCTGGGAAGGGTGGGGACAGACGCTGGGGAAGCCGCCCACAGGGGCCCACTGCTTTGGGCCGTGGAGACTTGAGCCTCATCACTCATTGTAACTGCAACGCCTGTTGCCTTCTTCACTAAGCACCCCACAGGCCTGCGTCCTGTGATTTAACGATGGTCCCAGCACCTTGGGAGGCAGCCTGGCAACCCTCCTTTGCAGGTTAGGAAGGAGGCTAAGGCAAGTGACTTGAGGCACCACGGCTGGGGTGAGTCACAGGCAGGACCTCAAGTCGGGTCTCTCAGACCCCAAATCCATGTTCCCAGCCTGGTCCCTGGCCTGCCACTCAGTCCTGGGCCAGGGTCTGCAGGGACGCCAAGAGTGGGAGGACGTTCAGTCTAAGACCTTACCTGAGTGCCTCCGAGGCCACGGGCCTCCTGCCCAGCTTCAAGGAGTCAGAGGCTTTGGGGTCAAGCAGGAATCAGGCACAGCCCCAGCCACACCCCAGCAGGAAGCGCCGTGTTCGGCTGGGTTGGACTTCCCAGGCGGGTCTCATCCAGTCCGGGACGAGCCCTGGGAAGGTGGTCTTATCTCCTCGGGATCCTAAGCTAACAGCGCTGACAGTTGAGGCTGAGGAACTCCAGGTCACCCGGCTGGTTGGGAAGCCCCACCCAGTCTCGCTTTCTGGGGGCTGAGGGACCGTTCCGGAAGGCTCGATCAGCAAGAAGGCAGCCATGTGAGACACGGGTCCCTGGGAACCACGGCCTGGAGGAGGGGAGGCAGGTTGGTGAGCAGAGGCAGCTTCCTGGAAAAGGGTCCAAGGTGCCCGGGCCGAGGCAGAGGCCCCCCACCTCCGCAAGCGCTCTGGAAATTTCCATCTCAGAATCTCCAACAGGAAAACTCACTCGACTCGGAGTCACTCAGACCCCAGGTCGGCATGACAGTGGCGGTGGCCCCAGGGTTCGCAGGCCTCTCCGCAGCCCAGGCCTCTCCGCAGCCCTCCACCTCACAGGCAGCCACAGGTGGGGATTAGAGCCATCGCCCCACAAGGAAAGTGGATCTGCGACAGAGTTCAGAAGTCACGAGCCAGGACTCACCTCCAGTCCTGACCCCAGCGTCCCCACAGGTCCCAAGACACTGCCCCAGGCGACACATGAGCACGTACACACAGCCACGTCTTCCTGGCTGCCAGCCTCCTTCAGAGCCACCGGCCCTCAGTCTTCTCTCTGACCAGCTGTCTGACCCAGGCTCCTGGCTGTGAACTTTCCAGAACCTCAGGCAACTTGTTCGCCTCAGCAGGAACCTGGAGTCCTCACACCTCTCTAAACCTGCCACGCGGCTCTCAAAGGCCTCATGGAGGAGAGACGACAGAACTCTGGAGAACCTGTTTCAGGGACAGGCAGACCTGAGTTTCAATCCACCCAGCTGCTCACATGCTGTGTGATCTTGGGCAAGTAATTTCATGTCTCTGAGCGTCATTTCTTTTTTTAATGAAGTTAAATGAGAACCACTAATCTCCAATCCGCAGGATTCCCTGCAAGCCGGGAATCTAGAAACTGTCCCTCAGGTGTCTATCTTGTCCCACCTCCGCCCCCATCCAATCAGGCACCGAGTCTATGGATTTTACCTCCAACATATATTTCAAATTCATCCACCTCTCTCCGTCAAGCTATCTCCTGCCTGGGCTGACCACAGCCAACCAGCTGGACTCTAGGCGGGGTCTTGCTTGTATTCCCAGGCTGCAGCCAGATCTCTGCAGTGCATCTGTGTGATGTCCCAGATCAGGTTGAAACTCTCTGGTGGCTCCCTATTGCTCTCAAAGAAACTGCAAAATCTCACTTCTGCCTCCACAGAGAGGCCCACAGGCTGACCCTGCTAGCCACCCTGCCCAGTCCTGTCTACCCCGTGCCCTCTCCCTGGCGCCTTGTGGCTGCTCGGTCCCCTCTGCTTGGAATGCTCTTACCTGACCCAGCCTGTTAGCTGTGCTTAGACTTCAGACCTCCATTCAGAGTCCACATGAAGACATCCCTGCCTCTCGTGCCAGATCAGATTCCTTTACTGATCTCACCCCGTCCTTCCCCTGCATAGGGCCAGTCACAAGACAAATAAGTATGGGTGAACTGGCCATGAATGGTTGTCTTCCCAATGGTGCACATGCTGTTTTGGCCTCCTTGTCAGGAGAATGACTTCTCCTCGTGTTCCAGAGGTGGCCCTGGATTAAGACTGGAGTATGTGCTGGGCACGGTGAGCACGCCTGTAATCCCAGCGGTTCGGGAGGCTGAGGCAGGAGGATCATGACTTCAAAGCCAGCCTCAGCAACTCAGGGAGGCCCTAAGGGACTCAGAGAGACCCAGTCTCTAAAGGATAAAAAGGGCTGGGGACGTGGCTCGGTGGGTGTGCGCCCCCGGGTTCCATGTGTTTTACTTTGCATAAGCTCATGTCCTCTTGCAAACAAAACATGGGTGTGGCTTGGTGGTGGCGCGTCTGCCCAGCACGTGCAAGGCCGACGTTCCCTCCCAGCACCACAGCGGGGCCCAGTTCAACCTTCCCGGACTGGAGGCCCCACGAGGCCGGCACCAGCTGTACCCTGAGGCCTGGCCCAGAGCCCGCCTTGGTCACTGTTTGTTGATGAACAAATGGAGCAGGAAGTGGGCAGCCCTTTCCCGGTGTCAGCAGGAGCAGCGACAGTCGGGACCCTTGTGAGACACCGCCATCTGGCCAAGCACCACCTCCCGGGGTCCCAGCGCTGGGACCCCCTCAGGTCATCCCAGCCCTCCCGGGGGGCAGCTTCTGCTGAGTAGGCCCCTCTCCAGTCCCGCAGCTCTGCCCCCCACCCGCTCTCACAACCTAGGGCCTGCAGTTTCCTTCCTGGCTTCCCAGAATATTCCAGAGCTGACCCGTCACCCCCAGTGGCACGCCCAAGTAGCCAAGGTGATTGTTTACCCTCTGCCCTTAGAAACCATCTCTGGCTGGTGGCATGGCCACCCCACACAGCTGCTCTCTGCCCACAGCCTGGCCAAACAAGCCAAGGTGTTTCCTGCCCAGGGTTGGTGCTGCCAGGCTGGGCTCCCACCACTCCGTACACCCTCCCTGCTCGCTGTCCACCTGGCTCCTCAAAGCTGCACACTCACCTTGGGGTTAGTGTGGAGCCAAGAGAGTTGGCAGTGGGTGCCAACCTCCCCCGGCTCCACTGGCCACACTGCCCGAGGGCCAGCCAATGCTGGGGAGTCCAGTGGACAACATGCCCCAGATCCCAACCCTGCCTCTTGCAGCTTTGTGACCTTGGGCAGGTCGCTGCACCTCTCTGAACCTTCTTGCTTACTCCATAGGTAGCAAGGAAATGATGGTGACCACCCCGGGACTGTGATGACCATGAACATAGAGTAGTACCTGTTCTGACACTGCAGTGGCCTGGCCCAGTGGCTCTGCCCTGTCCTGAGGTCCCACTGGGCTGGGAGATCCTGCCTCGCCCAGCTGAGGTCCTTCTTTCAGGGGCAGCCCCTGGCTGGATGGGACTGAGGGTTTGTGCGGCCACACAGCCAGCACCCTGTGTTAACTGACTAGTGGTCACTCGGTGAGGCCCTGGGGTGGCTGCTGGTGGTCGTGAGTCTGACAAGCTCCCCAATTACTCATCAACAGCACTGCTGACCTGGTGGCCACAGTCCCCTGTGTGACCGTCCCTCGCCCTCTTAGACACCTTCCCTGGTCACCAGTCTAGAAACCGAGCTCGTCAGCCTGTGCCCTGCCCACCTGCTGTCTGTTGGGAGATGAGTCCCTTGTCCTGTGAGTCCTGCTCTGTGGCCCCCACTCAGAGCAGCGCAGGCCTTCTCCTGGCTGTGGGAGGGCCAGGCCCCTGCCCACCCTGAGTGTCCTGGGACAGGAAAACACCAAGGATCAAATGTGGGAACCGAAGAAGTCACAGCCGCCGGCCCTCCAGGAATGACCAGCACACAGGCTGTGTGAACGCTTTCGTCCCTCAGAAACACATGTGCTGGAAACTCATCCCCCCGTGCAGCCACGTGGAAGGTGTCTGGGCCCTCGGGGCTCCCCACGTATGAGTGGGTTAACGACATTGTATAAAGGCCACAGCCGCAGCGTCCATTCCCTTCTGCCCAGGGTCCTCCAGGTGCCCGTGCAGCAAGGAGGCCCTCACAGGCACTGGCTCCACCCTCGGACTTCCCAGCCTCCAGAGGCCCAGGAACAAACTCCCATTCCTCATAAACGGCCCAGCTGTAGCCGTGACATCACAGCAACACAAACTTACCAAGACGCGGGGCGAGGAGACACTACCTGCCGTCTTCCCAGTCCTGTCCTCACTTGCTCTCCAAGCACAGCGTGTGCTGGAAGCTTCCGAAGAAGTAAGGCGAGGTTGGTCCAGGCGCAGGCCTTGGGCCTTGCTGATGACTCAGATGACAATGAGTGTTGCCATGCTCAGGGCCCCAGGGAGGTGGATGACCCCCAGCCCAGCTGCAGATTCCTGCCCATCCCAGGCTCACTGACTAAAAGTCTCTGGCACAGGCTCCACGGCAGCACTTTTAACGGGTGCCTGGGGCATCCTGACGTGCCCCAAAATTCAGGAACACACGTGTGGGAGGGAACACACCTGCTTTGTGCCCTTATTAGCATCTTTTTATTGAGCACCTACTGTGTGCCTGGCTCACACAAGCACTGAGGATACACCTGAGAACAGACAGGGGCCACGGGATCAGAGAAGCCTGTTGGAGGAGGTGGCGTTTGCGCTGGTCCGACTGTCCTCATCTACCCCTGCGGCAGCCTGTCTACCTTCGTCCTATCGGCTTCCCACCCCCAGCTCTGAGGGACCAGGAAAAATAAGGTCAAGGGTGGAGACAAGGGCAGGCCTCCTCCCTGGGAGAAAACCCTTCACGGACTAAGCGTGGACGGAAGTGGTGATGAGGACCGCCACATGTAAATAGGCCCATCCGCTCCAGGGCCGCCCTGGAAACCTGCGGTCAGCTTGGACTTTGCTTAAGGCTGAGCTCCCGGCCATCGGGAGCCCAGAAGGGCTGAACAAACTTCGAGCTTCACATGGGGCTGGCCCGCAAGCAGTTCAAGGCTGGAGCATTTCTCCAAAGTCAAAACCGCAACAGGAAGGCCCAGAAACAGGCTCCAGAGGCCGGCCAGCCTGGCACAGGGGCTCCGGCCAGCCTTCCCAAAGGTTGTCATGAAGTAGGGCTGGAGGGATGCCAGGAGTGTCCTCTGGCTCCCAAATCTCTGGGGGCCACAGTGCCCAAACCTCACCATGAGAATTGAGGTCCAGTTCAGCCTTGCCCTGCCCCTCCCCCGGGGGAAGCAGGGCATCCGGCCCCAATACAGCTCAGGGAGGGGACAGGGAAGCCTGCATCTTAGAGCTCTGCTGTGTACCTCGGGGTTCCCTACACAGCTCTGATTTCAGATCACCTGAACTCATTCCCATGGGAACCAACTGGTATCTTAGCAGGAAATGAGAGCATCCTAGCCGGGCACGGTGGCGCACACCTGTAATCCCAGCACCTTGGGAGGCTGAGGCAGAAGGATTGCAAGTTCAAGGCCAGCCTCAGCAACTTAGTGAGACCCTGGCTCAAGATTTAAAAAGGTTTTAAAAGTCTGATGATGTAGCTCAGTGGTGAAGTGTCCCTGGGTTCAATCCCTAGTATCCAAAAAAAAATCATCCAGCAGTTGGTTGGAGCAGAGCCATGGCAGGGGTCTGGAGTCCATCCTGGGGCCTCAGGTAATGGGGAGCACCCCAAGTGCCTCCCCATGCTCTCCCTGTTGAGAGGAGGGTGCGGGCTGCAGAGGGAAGAGGAGGGCCCTGGGGAAGAGGGAGACAGAGGACATTACCCTCAGGCTCCAGTAACACACCCCCTGCTGCCCCCAGGCCCACGTCTGCCTCCTTCCTTCCACCCATGGGCCCCCAGGGAGCTACACCCAGGTGTCCCAGAGCAGACCTGAGCCAACACTCAGGCTGGGTGACAGCCAAAGCCAGGACCCCCGGCAAGGATGCTGGGACTGTCACTCTGGACCTCGGCAGGCAGTAGGGGCAGTGACCAGCACAGAGGTCCCCTCAATGTCCACATAGGCGAGAGCAGGGCTGCAGGCTGGAATCTGTGCTCCATCTTTCCTTCACTGTGTGACTGTGACCAGGCAGTCCCGGGCTGCACCCAGCGGGAGTTTCGGGAAAGAGAAATTCCCTTCCCCCGATAGGGCTGCATTGTGCGCTTGACTTGGTGCTACACTTCACTCAGGAGCTCGGCCCCCTTCACCAGAGGCACAGGGTCTGCTCAGTCCCAAAATGCAATCCTTCCATCACCCCAACTCCTGCCACAAAATCTGTCGTCTGTCACAACCAGTGATCATTACCATGATGGACCGCACACCTGCCACGTGCTGGCACTTTGAACGCTCACCACCCCAGCCCTCATCTGACAGATGTGAAAACCGAGGCTCAGGGACCACACCAAAGTGGAAAGGGACACAGCCCCATTGTCTGGAGCAACCGTGTGCTGACCACTGAGATACCCTGCCTCTCAAGGCTGAGGGAAGCTCCTGCTCTCTTGAGTCCCCAGTGAGGGCTGCTGGGAGGCACTAGAGGAAAGCAGAGGCCTGCGTGGCTCCCCTGGCTGCAGCATTGGGCAATCCCACCAACACCCCATTTCCTCACAGTAAAGGGCCCCTTCTTTCCAAAACAAGACTCAGGCTTCAGAGTAGACCCCAAAGCTGCTCTGAACTCTGGAAGGGCCAAGAGTGCCGTTGCGATGTTGGGATATGTTTCTAGGGTGATGCAACCCAAAAATACACACATGAGGTCTTCAGAGGCAATCTTCACAATCAAGTAGACAGGTCTGAATCCTGGGATGGATGGTGGGTGGATGGATGGATGGATGGATGGACGGACAGATGGATGGATGGATGGATGGATGGTGGATGGGTGGATAGTTGGATGGATAGATGGATGGATGGATGAATGGTGGGTGGGTGGGTGGATAGTTGGATGGGTGGACAGATGGATGGATGGATGGATAAATATATGAAAGAATAAAGAGAGGGAGGGAGGACTGATTTGCCCAGGCTACATGTCTCTTGCCGCTCCCACCTGCCCTCTCGCCCAGAACCCACAGCAGGACACACTGGGTTATGCCACAGCATCAAACAACTCCAAAATCTCAGTGGCTCGACATGGGGAGGGTCTGGCCCTCGTTTACACTGCACTAGGCAAGGGCTCTATGCCACGCTGTGCTCACTCAGGACCTACGTGGCCACCACCCTGCTGGGCACTAGCTGTTGTGCCCTCCATTGGCCAAAGCAGTCCCATGGTCACTCCAAACATCAAGAGGGTGGTAACCAAGCCTGACAGTGGATCTGGAAAGAGGAAAACTTGGACATCTGAGAACAGATGTCCTAATGCTACCACACAGGCCGTGTCCTGGGCCTACTGCCTGGGAGCACTGTCCTCAGGTGGACGAGGACCAGGCAGGCAGGGGAAACAGAATGAAGATCCCGGTCCTGTCTCCTCATTCCAGCAACCGTGGGGCTCTGGGGAGGCCCCACAGCCCGTCTACTGGCGGGAGACTTGGTGGCCAGCCATAAGCCTGCGACTCCCAGGGCTGGAGCATAAATCTGTCCTTGAACAGTCTCAGATAGACCTTTGTTCCTGGCTATGCACTCATGGGCCCAAAGAGAGGCCATGGGACACCTAGAGGAAAAGCATGGGGCATCCAAGCCAAGAAGTTCCCTCGGGATCATCAAGTCTGATGCTTCATTTAGAGAGAAACTGAGGCTCAGAGAAAGTGAGCTGGATTCCTAAGGCCCAGTTTGGACAGGGCAGAGCTGTGTCTCCAGAAGCCCTGTTCAGGCCTCTTCCACCTTACACCCTCCAACTGCAAGCAGGAACCTTTGCAATAGGTCACAAGGGACAGGGCAAAATACTTGCCTTCACCTGGCAGGTCTTGCTGCTAAGCTTGGCTTGCAAATGTGGTCCTGGGTGGCAGCTGTGGGACCCTCGGTGCCTCTCCCCCTGGCCAGGGTCCCTCCCATCTGCTGGGGACGGAGAACTCTACTTGAAGTCAAACAGTCTTATGCGCCCACCACCACCCTGCCACATCACGCCTGAGTGTCCTTGGGCAGGTCCTAATCTACTGACCTCTCTTGACCTTGGCTTCCTAATCTGTAACATTGGCACAATGACACCTGCCCTGCCTGATTCACTGGGCTCTTGGAAGCTGTGCAGACGCTTCTCCCATGATGGTGAGCCCTGCAGAGATGCCTGAGGGAGGCCTCCGTCCACCTCTCTCCAGCCAGCCCCACCAGACCTGTGTCCGATGGCTGGCGAGTCCTGCACATAGGAGCATTCAGGAAACGTCCTGATGAAGCAGGTTGTTATGTTCTTGGTTCATTTCAGCAGGTACCAGCCAACTTCAAGGTCAGTGCCATGGATGACTGGATGACAAAATGTCTTAGTCCTAGCAGGAGCCCAAATACATTTGTTAAAGAGGCAGAAGGAAAGGTCCCCGGGCCATGCTGCATGCTAGACGCTTGTCTATGGATTTCTCTGTTCACTGGTTCATAATTGTCTCTCCCGCTAGGTTCTGAGCTCCAGGGACAAAGGGACTGGGTCTGTCTTGTTAGGTTTCCAGCGCCAGGCCAGGGGCGGAGCATGCGGATCCTTGATGAATATTTAGGGACTGAATAAAGGTGCTGCAGGGTCCCAGCTCTGTGTCTTCCCTCTGAGTCTCGAGTCTATCTGTAAATGGGAGGATGGACAAACAAGGAACTGGGAAGACTTATTTGCAAAGCCCTTGGATCAAAAAAGGTGGTGTCACCCTGGTCATTATTAAGTGCTAGAACACTAGAGACGAAGAGGTCCATGGGGGCCACAGAGGGTTAGGCAGGGCTCCAGCCTGGCCCGCAGTGTGTCCCCAAGCCCCTTCACCTTGCGGCCACTATTCCGCTCCGCCCCCCGGACAGTGGCTTTTCTCCCTGCGTTTCAGATGAGAAAACCAAGATGAGAGGACTCCCCAGCTCACACAGCCCCTGAGATTTGATCACGAGGGAACACTTCCTAAGCATCTCTGAGAGGGATTCCCCATCTTACAGGTGGGGAATCGAGGCGCACACAGGGGGTGGGACTGTGGACGAGATCCACAACCTCATAGGGACAAAGCACCTCCTGCCCCACCCAGGCCCCGTTCCTAGTGCCCACTCCACCCTGGGGGCTGGGATGGCTGCGGTGGCCTGGCCACCCTCCGCTGCTCCGGAAGTGCCCTGTGTCTGCACCTTGATCTCCACACCCACGGTGCCAGGAAAGCCCGCAGGGGCGGAGAGCTGCGGGATATTTATAGCCGACATGCCGAAAAGCTGCCACCCCCACGTGTTTACGCGGCAGCGGCCGCGCTGCTCTCCTGGCGCTGTGAGCCCCGCCGGCCACAGACAGACCCTCGCTGCCGCCACCTCTATTTTTTCCTGCCCACTTAATTTTGCATCATCCCAGCTTCCAAAATAAACTTCCCCAAACCAGCCGAGCTCTTTCTGGCCCAGGATGCCTGCGTGAGAGCCCCCTCCAGCCCCTGCCCCCACGTCAGCCCAAGCAGAGCCACCAAACCCAGCCTGGCCCCTTGGCTGCTTTTGGCCTTGATTTAGAAGCAGCTGCTCCTGCCCCGGCGGGTTTTTGACACTCCAGTGCCGGGGTGTCTGCATCAGTGGGGACGCCAGCTGGCATCTGTGTGCACGGTTCCTGGCTGCAGGCTGAGGATGCTGGTCCCTAACTCTCCACCTGACCGCACACCCCACAAGCCTCAGCCTCCTCCCACATCAGTGGCCTCCTTGTCTCAGCTCCTGCCCTGGCACCTGCCACCCTCCTCCAGCTTCGTCACGTGACCCACTCACTTCTCATTTGCCACCCAGCACCCTCAAGCTTCTTCCATTCCCCAGACACGCCAGCGCGACACGTGGGCCCTGGCACATGCCATGCCACTAGCCTAGAAATCGTCTCTGCACTTGCCAAGCTACCCTTACTAATTCCTTGGGACTCAGGAGTCACCTCTTCCAGGAAGTCCCCCTGACCAGCATAGGGGAGCAGGTGTTCTGAGTCTTCCCACCTTCCACTTTCAAGGCTGTGAGAAGTCACAGCCAGGGTGGAATGGAGTCATCCTAGTTCACGGATCCCTCTGCCCATCCCTGGGGCCCCGCACATGGCAAACCAGCCTCCTCATCCCCAGGAGCAAGGGCTCCTTCACCTTAGGATCTCAGAGGGCCACTCAGTCCGTCCACCCCGTTACAAAGCCAAGGACCCTACGATCACTCTGGAATTATAGCTCCAACCTTATGTCTGATGTCTTGAGCTGTGGGGTTTTCAGACGAGCAGTTCAAGAGCCCATTTATTTCTTTTTTTTTTTTTTCAAATTTTTTTTAGTTGTAGATGAATGCAATATCTTTATTTTATTTATTTATTTGTATGTGGTGCTGAGGATCGAACCCAGTGACTCACGCATGCGAGGCAAATGCTCTACCACTGAGCCCCAGCCCCAGCCCCGAGCCCATTTATTTCTTCTGCATGTTTTGCAAGAGAGAAGAATAAGGCACCAGTGCTTGTCAGGAATATCTATTCCCCTTAGAAAGAAAAGTGCTCAGAGGCCCATTTTTTTTCTTTTTAGATAGAGAAACTGGTGAGGAGAACTCACCTACTTGCTTGTTAAGCTCCCACCCCGGGCCAGGCACACAGTGGCACCAATGTCACAGCCGTGAGGGAGACAGGCATGCCTCCTTGGAGATCAGAATCCACCAGAAGAGACACATTAAACAGATAATTTTATTAATAACCATTTAATAACCCCTTTTGTTAGGCGGATAGTGTTTCAAAGGAAAAGTTCAGGAGGCACCAAGAGAAGACGGGACCAGGAGCCCAAGGAGGGCCTCCCCAGACCTGGGGTGTCAGCTGAGACGGGCAGGGGATGACCTCTGGTCAACAGTGACCACAGGTCGCTGGGCATTCTGGGCAGAATGGAGGGGACAGGGGGGACAGGATCCACGGTTTACCAACCACACAGCCAGTGGGAGACAGGCCAGGGCCAGCTGACCCCCGGGCCCCGGCACATCAGGGCAAAGGATGACATCGCTCACTCCGCCTGGGAAAGTTGAGACAATGAAGACCTCTACGAAAACGCCTGAGTGACCCATTTTTTTTAAGCCTCTAATAAAAACAAGTCAAGAAAATAAATGTCCAAAAGCAACTTGGCACCTTCTGCAGTAATCTCAAGCCGTCAGTTACATTCCCTCTCACCGTGAACTTGACAGAGTGCCTCTTCTAACCTACCTTGGATTTGTCTTTATAAGTCACACCTTCTCCTGAGACACCAGGATGGCAGGTGCCTGAGGGTTTCTGAGCTGTCTGCTTCCCTCTTCACGGTCACCACAGGGCTGGCTTTTGGTCCCTCTGGTTCCTGTGATTTCTTCCCTTGGAGGTAAGATGGATTAGCTTTGAGAAAAAGTGAAATTCACTCTGCCATCCGGGCAGTGAGGCCTCTAGCCTTCTGCGGTGTGAAAGAGGGGTGTTTAACGGGTCCCCGGTAGTTCGTTTCCTAGGCTAAGTCCTGCTGGACACAGAGAATCTCACAGGCTGCAGCTTCAACACAGGCTCCAATTTTTCTTCTGGTGCCAGACCAGCTGCCCATCTCCACCTGACCCCACGTTCCCTGGACACCGTTGGTTTCCTGAAGGGGCCAGCAGACCCTGTGGCATAAGCCATGTTCAAGGTTTGAGCAGAAGGCTCACGTGTGCTTCACCCCAGCTCTCTGCTTCTCTAAGGAAAGTACGAGCCCCTAGCTGACTAAAGGAGGCTGGGAGGACCCAGTTTGGTGACCAGGCAGGGGCAGGAGCCTGGTCAGGGAGTCAGAATCACAACTTGAGCTGGGCCTATGGACAAGACCCCAAATCTCCCAGCCAGGGTACATGGAGAGCCACCAGGCAAAGGCAAACACTCCCTGCTCTGATCTCTGGGAAGCCCCACCCTTCAGGTGAGTGGAAAAGTTACGCCCAACTCCTAGGCAGGGGCTGGGGGCAAAATTACAAACATGATCATCACTTCAGGTGTAGGACTTAGGATCCTAGAATCACTCCATATTTGGGATTGTTTCTCTCCTCAGCACTCGAAGAGACTTGAAAGAGATTGAGAAATGTCAACATTCCAGGTAAAGAAAATGGGCTTCACTTAAAGCAGGAAAGACTGCAGTTAGACGTGAGGTAGGAATACCTGCCAGTCCAAGTGACAGCATCCTGGTATGAACTCCAGGAGGTAGCTGCCGTTTCTTATCCCCCGAGAGACCGGAATGCAGAAAGACCTGCCCTGACTAGTGAGGTCCAATCAGAGGGGCCCGGTCTTCCTCAGTCTGTCCACCCCTCCTGAACAGCAAAAGCTTCTGTGATGGGTGCACTTTAGCTGTATGTTGAAAGTTAAAAAAAAACAAAAAACAAAACACCCTGAAATTTTTTTTTAAACTGAGTTCCTGATATTTCTCTCTTTTCTTTTTTTTTAAATTTTTTTTTTAGTTGTAGATGGATGCAATATCTTTATTTATTTTTATGTGGCGCTGAGGATCGAACCCAGTGACTCATGCATGCGAGGCAAGCGCTCTACCACTGAGCTTCAGCCTCAGCCCAACACCCTGAAATTTAAAAACACTTTTCAATGAGTTTCTATTTTATTTACCACAAAATCATCTACAAGTATTGAAAACAAAAAAATTGTGCAAACCAGCGCCATCTATAAATCATCTGAAGAAGACAAAAAGTTAAGCTGAATCTACTCAGACTTCAGAGTCCATACAGGACGCACAGGGACAGAGGAACACATTGACTACAACAGGCACTGCGGACAGGGGACCCTCAGATCCACCTACTCTCTATCTGCAAAGATTAAAGGCCGTTATAAAAGCTTCACAAGGCATGGCTCCCAATTAGGAAAAATTAAGACTCTTAACAAGAAAATGTCATGGGTGGACCTTGAGTCCTGATGAGACAGCCCATGTGTAAATAGACATGTTTTTCAAGTCCCCCAAGGACATTTGATTAGGATGTGGATGGTCATTTTTTTAGGTAAGAAACTGCCAGCATGTCTTAGGCCGAGGTGTGCTGGCAGATGGTTAACACTAGGCTTTCTGAGTGGCGAGGGAGAGGGGCGCAGCCCTGGTTTGTCTGCCAGTTTACATGGTGTAAACACCTCACCATGGCCCATTCCAAGCCACTGACATGCTGTCACCAAGTACAGAGTTGGAAAGAGACCTGCACAAGCCAGAACTGGTTGATTCTCACATACCCCAGTCCTGCTGATGCACACCAAATTCTGGGGGTTGGGAGGACAGCAAGATATGTTTTGAAATAATTCAGTAAAGATTTTTTTTTTTTTTTTGGTACCAGGGATGGAACTCAGGAGCACTCGACCACAGAACCACATCCCAGCCCTATTTTGTGTTTTATGTAGAGACAGGGTCTCACTGAGTTGCTTAGCGCCTGTTACTGAGGCTGGCTTTGAACTCGCGATTCTCCTGTCTCAGCCTCCCAAAGTGCTGGGATTACAGGCGTGCACCACCGCACCTGGCTTCAGTAAGGATCTTTTTAAGTAGAAGCAAAAGGGGTAAAAATCCTGATTGTCATGGAATTCAGGTGATGCGTATATGGGATTATTATACTATTACTCTCTTCTATTGTGTATATTTGAACGTGTTCATAATAAAACATTTAAAGGTAGGATCCTCTCATATATATAGGAGAGAAACCTTTATTCCAAGCAGTGTGTGTACTGCTGGACCCTTGCCCTCACTCCGCAACCTGCAGCCATCAGAAAGCCAAGGACGGGACCCACGAGCATTGACATCCGGGGCCTATGTTCATCTGCCAGTCCTCCACAGGGTGATACTGTGCTGGGTGTGTCTGGAGAAACTGAGGGTGAAAAGAGAGCCCCCCAAAGCAGCAGCAGTGCAGTTCCTGAATGCAAGTCCTGGCTGTGCCATCTGCTAATAGTGTGACCTTGGGCAGCTTCTTCCAACCTTCTGAGCCTCTATTTCCTGACTGGCAAGACACAGGTGCTAATAATTTCTGAAGAGGATTGAATACAGAGCAGCTCCTGCCATGGTCTCTGATGCACAGGAGGATGCTCAGGAAAGAGGGCCCCTCTCCTCCCCAGAGAGTTCTGTCAGGGGCCGAAGGCACAGGAGTGAGGCATTTGAGATGTGGTCTCTAAGGGCCGGTCTCTCTTCACCAGAGAAGGTGGGTCCCGTGGTGCTTAATCTCCACACTCTTCAAGAGAAACTGGGGTTCCTACTTCTTATGTAAAATCTCCTAATCTTGAAATGTTATCAACAAATCCATACATTTCAAAACACCGAACAGGCCAAGCAAAACACCCCTGCCGATCAGGCATGCGCCACTTCTGTTCCACAGAACAAGCTGACACGCTCCGAGTGGAGGGGCCCTACCTCAGGCCTTGGGGACATGCAGTAACTTCCAGAAGCAGCCTAGAGAAAGCCCACGAGCCTTCCCCCTCTGGACCTAGACACCACCCCTCACTCATGGGCAATTCTTGTCTATTGATCGGGACGGTGAGGTCCAGGGCTGCATCCAAACCCTGGCCGAGCCACTTATCAGCTGTGTGATTTGAACAATCCCTTCAGTCCCCTGTGCCTCAGTTTCTCCATATGCCAAATGGAAAGAGCAATAGTACTAAGTCATGGGGCAGTGGGCACATTTACAGCACTTTAGAACAGCACCTGGGCTTCAACACTCATGAATGGGAGACTCCCAGGGCCGTGGCCAGGATTCAATAGGTAATAGAGGACCGAGGAAGTCGCTCAGGGACAGAACACTTGCCTGGGTGCACCAGGCCCTGGCTTTGATCCCCAGCACTACAACAGCAACAAACAGAAAGAAAGAATTAATAGAAGCAAAGCATTTGGCACAGGGGAGGCCCCCATACACCTCGCTACTGATACAAGAGCTAGTGGCAATTGAACTTTTTAATTAATTTGTATTTTTATCTTCACGGACTGTCCTTGAAAGTTAAAAGACCACATTTCCTCAAAGAGACTTTCCCATTAAGACTTTCCACTGACTCAGATCAAGGGCCCCTCCTGTCCCTTATCACAGATCAGGGCGAGCCTTTCTGGCCAGGCCTCCAGTGCCCTCCCTCCGCAGCTCAGCCTGACCGGCTCACAGGGTTCACACACGCTGCTTCCTGTGTGCCACCAAGCACCCCTGGAGGAGGAGCCAAGTTGGTGAACATTGACTGATACACAGAGACACTGACGGTCCTGCAGCTTCCCAAAGGTCAGGGGCACGTGCTTCACGACAAGGGCTCAGGCGTAAGCTCCTGACCCCAGGTCCATCGCTTTTGACAAATCACGAATTTCTCTCATTTCTTCGTCTGCAAAACAGGGGAGACTACGCTACCTACTTCCTGATTTATGGCAAGGCTTGCAGGGGGAAGATACGCAATGCTCTCGGAAGAGCACCTGACACTTGGGCTTAATATGCCAGCAAAGCCTTCCATCCTGGGTTGGATGGCATACTCCTGGTTTATGCCTGACCCTCCAAAAAACCTTCCAGTTAGGGTTCCCTATCACTCTTGAAAACGTCCTTATTTTGAAGAAAACTATATGATCACCCTAAAGTTATTGCTTGCTGCTGTTTAAATTATTATTATTATTATTGTTGTTATTATTATTTCCCACCACAACACACAGTCTGCAGGAAGTGCATGGGTTGGCTAAAACAGTGCTCAGTAATGCAGACCACCTTAGACCAGGTGAAAGTGGTCCCTACCCTGGGGGCTCTGCACTCTGGCCCTGGTCCAGCCACCTTCACATCACGGGGAAAGGAGACCATGAGGTTGAGGGAGGGTCTTCCCTCCACTGGGTCAAGTATGAGTATCCAGACCGCAGGATTCCCTATTCAGATGATTCTCAGCCCACTTACAGGACATGTAGTTCTCTTTCCCAGGTCCAGACCCTGAGGACAGACTGTGCCACTGGTCTGCCCAGTCCTGAGGCTGAGGGGTGGCCAAGGGGCAGCTCTCAGGATGGGTGGAGGGCTGAGAGGGTAGAAAGATCTTGCATGTACAGGCTAAGATGTATGTATTCACAAAATCTCTTGAAGGTCAGGAGAGAGGCAGGGGTGGGGCAGGGTAGGGGACTCAGGCCAGGCACCAGGGCCCCCTCTCTCTGCACACCCACGCTCCACTGCAGGGTCCTAAGAGCCTGGGCAGTCTACATGCAAAGCAGGCCTGCCATGAAAGTGTATTTGTTAAGGTAGAAGACTAGAACATATTTTATTTCACATTTTGTTAGCTTGATTTATAACCTGCAAATATTTAGACATATGGTACGTGAACTTCCATCTGTACTCTTGCTGGGCTCCACAAATCCCTGCCACCTTCTGCCCAGCCTCAATGCCAGATGTTTACAGAGCCCCTCCTCTGTGCTGAGCCCAGGCCACTGCACAGAATGAACACCATCCTAGCACCCCAACATGACCCATGGCAGACTCACTGCTCAGAAAACAGTGAGGAGCACCGGGTGGGAGCTGAGGGCCTGATCCTTGCCTCTGTCCCCAGCCCATAGTGAGGTGGGACAAGCCTCTGCCCGCCTCAGGACTTCAGTTTCCCTATTTGGACCAGAGGTTCCTCCAACACTGATTCGCTGTGGCATACAGGCAAAGGCAGGGGTGAGAAGGAACTAGAAACAGCTCGGTGACCTGGAGAGGGTGTGGCCTGGCCATGGGCAGATAATTATTATGGGTTATTATGGGGTGGACTCGAGCTCTCTGGACCAGCCAGGCACAGGCTTTTGCAGTCTGCTCCGTGTCATCCATTCATTCCACATGCATGGCAGCCACCCACACTGAGCTAGGGGCTGAAAGTCCGCAAGCCAACAAGGGCTTGAATCTGCCTGGTGTGGGTGGCTAAATAAAACAAGCACACAGTAACCAAAACGCAAAGCAAGCCTCGGTGAGTGTGCTGAAAGGAGACCTCCCTTAAGCTCCTCCATCCTCCCGACCCCAGGCTGGTGCCTCTAGTTCTCTGACGCGGAGGCTCAGTAGGTAAGGGGCTTCGTCAAGACCTCGCTGCTCTGGGCGCGCCCAGAACTTGCGGCTAGTCAGAAGCGAGGTTTCAGATTCCCGAAGTCTCAGGCCACTGTCCCAAGCTGCCCGAAGCTGGGAGGCCCCGTCCAGCTCCCGGAAGGCTAGAGGGAGGTGAGCGCCAGGGAGGGGCTGGGCCGCTGGACGCGCGGGCCAGGAGGCTGGGAGGGGCCTGGCGGGGACGGCCGGGCGGCACCCAGAGCCCGGCTGTGCTGTCCCGGGCGTCCGGAGCTAGAGCTCCTGGGTGCGCGCAAGTGGCAGCCGCTCTGGTGTTGGCGCGCCGCGGTCGCGCCGGGCTCCGGGCTCCTTCAGCGCCTGCCGGGGGCGGGGGGCGCGGCGAGGGCGGGTTGCAGTGCCCGCCGCGGCGGGCTGGGGGAGCTGTGCCCGCCTGTCCCCGAGGCCCGGGTGGGGACCAGGCAGCTGGGGAGCCGCGCCTCTCGCGCGGCCGGACCGGGTGGCGCGCAGCCAGGAGTGCCCTGAGCGAGCTTGGGCCCCGAGTCTTCCCGGGCGCCCGGCCGGGGAGGCCACGGGAGGAGCCCCGTCCCGCGGGCGCGGGTGGCCGCGGCCGCCGCGTCCCGCCCCCGGGGGGTGTCCCGGGCCGCTGGGCCCGCCCAGGTAACCCCATCCTCGGCCCGCCCCCGGCCCGCCCCGCCGCGCCCGCCCGCCCGCCTCCGCCGCCGCCGCCGCGGCATCCCGGCTCTGGGGCGGCGCTGACAGTCTGGTCCGCGCCGGGCAGCGGGCGCAGCAGCGGGCAGGGCGGCCGGCAGGCACGGAGGCAGAGCCCCGCCGCGCGCCCCGGCCGCGCCCGGCGCCGCGCCCAGCCCACCCGCCGAGCGCCCACCTGCCGCCCGCACGGGAGGCCCCGCGGCCGCAGCGCTGCCCGGGGCCGGGCGCCCGCGGCGGCACCATGAGTCCCCGCTCGTGCCTGCGTTCGCTGCGCCTCCTCGTCTTCGCCGTCTTCTCGGCCGCCGCGAGCAACTGGCTGTAAGTCGGGCCGGGACCCGGCAGCGCGGCCGGGCGGGGCGGGGCGGGGCAGGCCCGGGGCAGCGGCGGTGCCAGGCTGCGCGGGGCAGCCGGCGCGGGGGCGCCCGGCAGGTGTCTCGGCCGTGGCACGGAGGCTCGCTCGCTCGCCCGGCTGCTGCCGCCGCGGCCGGGCCTCCATCTGGAGACCCCGGGTCCCCTTCCACCCGGGTCCCGCTTCCTGCCCAAAGGCGGCGGGGATGGCGGCGTGGTCCGCACCCATGGGCGGCCCTGGGCGCCCCCGGGCGCGAGGGGTGCGAGCACGGGGCAGCGGCTCAGATGGAGCGCCTGGCGCAGGGCGCAGCCCCTTGGGATTGACAGGTCACTGAGGAAGCCCATGACGGGGAAGGGCTCCGGGACATAATAGCAGGTTAATCCCGGGAAGTCTGGGAGCGAGATCCCCGCGCGAGGCTGCGCCGCGGTGCGGGCTGGGCTGGAGGCGTGCAGGGACCTGTTTCTGCTTGGAGGGAGGGAGCCAGGCTTAGAAAGAGGAAAGGGACCGGGACACCGAGCCTCTGAGAGCCCGCTGCCGGCTCTGGTTGGACCTTGGTTTTTCCCTGGGGCAAGAAGAAACTCCTTCCAGCTCTTAAAGAGGACAACAGCCCCCACCTCCATGGGTCTTGCCTAAGGAAGAAACGGGTGGTAACCGCCGGTGACCTGTCTCTTCCTCCTTGACTGGGTCTGCTCAGAGGGTTCCCGGGGAAGGGGCAGGGTGTTTGCTGGGGGAAAGAGAGCTAAAGGGATGAGCTGCCTTGAGCCTGTGAACGGGAAGCAAGAAGAGGACGCTGGACTCCTTCATCCCTCCCAAGTGACACTTCCCCATGCCCCAGGCTTAACCCTGGCCCCAACTTCTCCTGCCCAGAGCTCTTCCCCCATCCGCTGTGGGCAGCCAGTGGGGAGCCAAGCTCCAATATTGATCTGAAAAGCATGAGGTGGGAAGGGGGATCGCCAACAGTGTAGCTGGGGTTTCCATGGAGACAGCGGGAGAGGAAAAAATTCTCTCTGCATCAAGACCAAAGAACAAATATCTCCCATGAAATTGCCCCGAATGTCCAATGGCTGTTGCTATGAGGTCATTGTGGCCAGCCGGGGCTCTGCAGGCTGGAAGGAGTGTGTTCCTTGGGGTCAGAGCCACCCAGGGCTTTGGGGGACCGAGGTGATGTGGAATTCTCCCAGCTGTTCCGAGAGCGAGCTACTCCAAGGCAGCCCAAAGTGGCTGTGGAGCTTTTGTTTTTCTTGGAGCCTTAATTTGATTAACACTTCAGGAGCAGTGGCAGAGTGTACAGAAACCAGGGCACCACCACCTCGTCCCTCCGGCCCCCTGCAGACCTCCCCCCTGAGTGGAGCCTGAATCACAGAGCTGAGGAGGGGAGCTGGTTCGGATGTGGGGGCCCTGGAGCTGGCTCTTAAATGCATGGGCTCAGAGCTGGGGTCTCCAAAACAGGTCTGTATCAGGAAGAACAAGAACTGGGTTTGACCTGCCTGTCACCGAGGGTAGCAAAAAGGCAAAGGAAAAAGGTGGCACTCTGAGTGTGTGACCCAGGCCTTCAGGGAACATGGGGACATTAGCAGTGGAAAGACAGACCTTAAGGAGCATCATGGCCTTTAGGCTCTCTTTACAGATGAGGAAACTGAGACTAGAGAGCAGAAGTTACTAGCCAAACTCAGAGTTCAGAACAGAACCCAGGCACTTAGACTCCCAGCCCCTCCCATCAACTGTCCCAGGCTGAGCCAGTGTGGCCCAGGTGATATTACCACCCCCCTTCAGCCACATCCACACCCAGGATCTCAGGCAGGGACACAGCCCTGGCTTTAGGTCACGCAAACCCCCGGGGAATTCCAGCAGCTCCCTTCTTGAGCCTATGCCTCCGTGGGGGGTGGGTGAGGGGGGCAGCCTGGAGGGAGAAGGGAGTTGGCAAACCTGTTCTGGGTGACTGTGACGGTTCAGGTTGCCATGCAGCAGACTCTGGATGACCCAGCTCTCTCCTGCTCCACCAGGGCTTCGAGCCAAGGGTCTCTCTGCTCAGCCCAAGGTGAGAGGAACAGGGGCTTCCCAGGACCCTGTGGAACTAGGGGTTCTGAAAGAGAAGAGACCCAGGGCACTGTCCCCCCAAGCCAGCATCACTTACTTCCTTATGTTTATCACCTCCGTCCCCAGGCCAGAGACTGGACCAACACTGGGGGAAATAGGTGTCACAGCCAGGCCTGCTAGGAGCTTGGGGTCCAAATAGAAGAGCACATAAAAGCAAAGCCACAAATGGTTGGGATAGTGCATGTGCCCCATGGCTGTCAGGGGAACGAGTGAACAGGAGCAATCGAGTGAACAGGAGCAATCGTGGGGGTGGGGGACTGGCCTGCAGGCTGTGGAGTCTTGACAGTAATTACCAAGATAATAACGCCCTATGGCCCAGATTATATTCAAATCCCAATTCACACATGAGAATAATAGGGACCCCAGAGGTAGTTTTCCAAAGCCACCTAGCTAGTAAATGGCAGAGGTGTCTGGCCCAAAGCTGCCTCTAAAAGAAAAGGCTCCAGTCAGGCAGCTGTCCATTCAGGCGAGGTGGTGGCACCGTGTCTTTTCAAGGGTGAGCCAAGCTGGAGGCCTGGCCCCAAAAGGATGGTTGGCAGCACACACCAAGGGATAAGACCCGGGTGTCCTGTCCCATCCCAGCACTTAGAGACAGGCTTCTATCCAGGGTCGGTCAACTGTCTGTTGTCTCAGAAGGGCAGGTGGCCCGGTTGGGAGGCCAGGTGTCCCGCTGTGTGCAGCTGTTGGGCAGGACGAGCCTGGAGCTGGGAGGACTCTGCAGCCTGAGGCCTGGGCAAGCCCAGAGAAGCTGGAAGCTGTTGATTGGGCTTGCCTCTGGCACCCAAAGCAGGTTGACAGCTTGTGGCAGCTCTCACTCAGAGGATGCGCAGTGCTCTGGTGGGAGGCCTGGACTCTACCCCCAAGGGGTCCGCCCTATTGCAGATCCAGGATCAGAAATGTCTCTGAATGGTCCCCCTGGCACTGAGACTGCACTAGGAGTCAGGAGACAGGTTCCAGTCCAGCTCTGTGCCAAGTGCTGGGTGGCCTTGGGCGGGCCCCTTCTTCCCTCTGGGCTACTATCCTCTGCAGTTTGTTCTTAACCCCAAATGGAAGTACTGGCGGGAGCAAGGGAATAGATAAGCCAAGGCTTCATCATTGTGGGTTTCTAGGGGAAACTGTGTGCTGGGCAGGAGGAGCCCTACCAGGAACCCAGTAGGCCAGGGGAAGGAGTCCCTGTTTCACTCAGAGACAGGCCTGCAGAGTGGCCAAGTGAGTCTTGGGGACAGATAGCCTAGCGTTCTACCCCAGCTCTGCTACTGCCCAGCCCTGTTACCTTAGACAGGGTACTTAACATCTTGGAGCCTCAGGCATCTCATGTGTAAAATGGTACCCATTGGTACAGGTGGTACATACACAATAGTGTTGGGAGGAAAGAGCAAGCCCATGCATGTAACCTGGTGGGCACAGTACCAGGCACACCAAGAGAATTGGTAGCCATGGGGGCTGCTATCGGTGAGCTAGAGTCCCATCCATCTATGGATGATGGAGGGAGTGACCTTCATGTTGCCCTCAAGTCCTGTTTGTCCCAGACTATCCCATCCCAAGCCCATGATCACACACAAACAGGAGACTGACCACCACCAGCCGCCTCCTCAACAAGGGTCCCCGCAGGAGCCTCAGAAAGCCAGGGAGACTCAGCCTGGCTCAGAGGCAAATCCTGCTGGTCAGAGGGGCTGGTGCGGAACGCTCATCAGTATCGTGGGGGAAGGGAGGCTTCGTGCACCTTGCTGGCCCAGGGCCCACAGGTGTGTGTCTCGGGACTGAGCTCCCATGTGCCTGCTTGCCCAATGGGCATGTATGACTCTTGACGTGCCAGAGTGAAGCCCAGCTCTCAGGATGCAACCCCCCAGTCCAGGTGTGGGGGAAAGCCAGCCCAGATGTGCAATGCAATGTGCAATACCAGGAAAGATGTAGCCTGTCTCCCCTAGGAAATGTCTCATGGTTCCCCAGCTAAAAAGAAGCTCTCTCTTCCCTCTGAAGAGTATGAGCCCATCTCCTTGGAGCACCTCCCACAGCTCTGGGCAGTGAATTACAATCACTAACACGTTCACAGAACTTGACAGTTTACACCAGGATTTCTCCCAGCCTTGGTACCATTAATATTTGGGGCCAGATAATTCTTTGTTATGGGACTGTCCTGTGCACTGCAAGGTGTTTAATAGTATCCCAGGTCTCTACCTGCTGGATTCCAGGAGCACTCACACTGCCCCCCAGCAGGTGACAACTAAAAATGTCTGCAGACATTGCCAAATGTCCCCTGGGGCAATGAATGGTTCACAAAGCCCTCTCACACCCAGCACCATAGCCACTGCCTTCCTCTCCCCATCAGAGGACAGCAGTGCGTATTACTCTCAGCCCCACCTCAGAGGCGCAGAGGTACAGTGCCGTCCCCAAAGAAGCAGGACTTGAACTTGACTTGCTCTCACACGTCCAAGTCTCACGGTTTTCTTCCCCTGCCTGTGGATCCACCTCACATTATATATGAGTTCAGCAGCGTGGCTTCTGCCTCAGAGGCTGGAAGCAGCCCTGAGTAGCCCCGCACCTGGCACCCCCGCCCTGTGGTGGGTGCTCGGCCAGCACTCGCTGGATGAAGGAAGGTAGGGCTCCTTTGCCACAGAACATTCTTGTCAAATGGTGGCCCATCTTCAAAGACCTGAGTAGGAGGAAAGCTTCACGCCACTGCCTCAAGGCCAGGTGATACTAAAATGTGCCCCAGTGGGTGTCAGGAAGTGTGGCTGCAGCCCTGGCGCTCTCCTCAGCCAAGGCAGACCCTCAGAGCCAGGCGGCCGCTTCACCCCTCCACGGCGGGCCCCCCACCAGGCCCTGCTGGGGGTGGGGGGTTTGCTTAGCGGGGTGAGCCCCAGCTGTCTGTCATGGTCAGGCTTTCTTCCCTCAACCCTGGATTAGCAACTGAGCAGCTCGGCAAGCCTCTGACAAGACAGTGCTCCCAAGCCTGTTGAAACTCGCCCAGCTCTGGCCCTGTGGGTGCGCGTGGAAAACCCAGTGTTTGTAGCAAGCCTCCTCCTCCAGTCCCTCCCTCTGGGAGGAAGGGCTCAGGCGAGCCAACGGGGCACAGGCAGGCCAGGAGCTGGGGGTGACCGTGCCTGCCACTGGCCCCTACAGTCACCCTCGGCTCCCAGGGAGCTTGCAAACGCCAGAGCTGGTTTGCTCTGTGAACCCAGCTGGAAAGTGAAGCGGGACCGAGGTTGCTTTCCAGATTTCCACAGGAGTTGCCAGGTTTTATCTCTGAGACCTGAACTGCATCTTCTGTGAATGAGCCAGACCCGAAAGAAGGCTCTCCCCCGACCCTGACCCCAGCAGCTCCCCTTCCCCACACAGCCCCTCTCCACCTCCCCCATCTCCTGGCAAACTGAAACCAAACTGTGTTTTAAGTTCCCGCCAAGTCAAAGCCAAGCCAAGACACCCCTGTGGTGGAGGGGACCTGGTCTTCAGAGACAGACAAGGGAAGAGGGTGGGAGGGAGTGACGCACCCTGGGGAACGATCTTTGGAGGGGGGTTCCCATTTTGCACAACAGGGGATTGCTAACAGGCCTAGTGGTGCCTCTTTCCCCCTGAGACTCTGAGGGGACCCTTCGGACCCCATTTCTCAATCCGCTCATGGCGTCAGGATGAGGTCCCAGGAATTTTCTCCAAGGCTGGAGGCAGCAGGGTTGCCTCCTGTATTAGGAGTGCCCTGCTTCAAGGCTTCAAGAACAAAGCAGACATCAGAGTTGGTGGCAGAGAGGGGGGTCCTCAGGGTCACAGCTTCGTGCATGGGGGATGCTCTGTCTGCCCCCTTCAAACATGTCAGGGGCTTCCTGGCATCAGGCATGGTGCGAGGCTCCAGGCCACACAGCACATTCGTGGGAAAGCTGGAACTCCATCCCAGGACTTTTCCTGCAGTTGACAAATGCAGATCTGCAGCCCCGCCTCCTGGCCAGTCGCTCTGCACAGGAGGGGACGAACAACCAAGGGGTGCTCACCTGGCCTGTGGGGGTGGAGGCATTCGGCCACGGGTTCCCCAAGTTTGGGCCTTTGGAAGGTACCTGCCACGGCCAAGGAACTTGCTAGAAACTGGAAGACACTCCAGCCTCACTCCAGGAAGCCATCCCTGGCTACAAAAAGCTCAGCTGGGGTTTCCAGTGTTCCTTCATGCCCACCAGCAGGTTCCCTGTTAGGGAGGACTCTTCAATGATCCAGTGGCCACGGGGCACACAAGCCTCTCTAGGGCTGGGGCTTGGGTAGGTCTCTGCAAAGGAGCTTTCTGCTGCTATAGGAGCGAGCAAGGTAGGGTCAGGAGATGCCTTAGCCTTGACACCCGCTCCCCCCACAACTACCCCTGTCAGGGCAGAAAAGGAAAGTTCTTAGCAGCTGGCACAGCACCGGGGCCATGCAGACCCAGGACTGAGTGGCTCCTTCTTGGCCCTGAGTCAGCCACCAGCTCTCCTGCAAACAAATGCAGCGATGGAAAATGGGAGGCGGGGATCTGGCGCTTCAGAAGTGAAACGTGCCGGGCTCGGGTGTCAGGGTGCTGCAAGTTATGGCCACAGGGAAGACAAGCAGAGTGGGATGCTGAGAGGAAAGGGGCTAGGGACCCCCGGGGACAGCAAGCAGGAGGAGGAGGAGCACATACTCCAGAAGAGGTTATTTCCTTCCAACTGAGGGAGGCGCCTGGGGCCCAGGGAAGTTGGCTGGGGCACCGAAGACCCTAGAGTCATGCTAAGGCAGGGAAGGAGGTGGAGCAGAGGCAGCCCACCACCCACAAACTACCATGAGGGTCTCCACTGCGAGCCCCTCCCTACTGGCTGTCCTCCAGTGGTTCCAGGCTAGCAGCAGCACCTCCTTCCACCGCCCCAATGGCTAGCGACCCCAGGCCTAAAAAACATGGTCTAGGCAGAAGCATGACAGCTGAAATACCCCCCTCCCTACCGCAGCACGCCAACAGCCTCACGTGTTCAGAAAAGACAAGGGGCTCTTGAAAGATCTCTCCACAGAAGAATCAGACCACCTCATCCAGTTCAGCGTCCAGTGACCTCAGTACCACAGGCCATCTTTAGAGCCTGGGCATCCAACCCCCAGGCTCGAGAGCCAGAATGACTTGTTCTGACATCCTGACCACCCTGACTGGTTCATGACCTTGAACATACCTCTTGAGCCTCAGTTTCCTCATCTGTGAAATAGAGGGGAACAGCCTTCCTGACCCACTCTGCATTGTTGTAGTAGGACATGCTGACATGTGTAACTGCTGACTGAGGGCACAGGTGACAGGGCAGGGAATGTCCCTGCTTCCAGTCACCTCTTATTCCCAAAATGATTCCCATATCCCTTTGGCACCCTGGCTTGTCCTGGATACCACTGACCCAGCCCTTGCACCCCAGGGTCCCAGCTTTTGGTCTCCAGACAGTACCATCCCCTCCTCCCTTCCCTTGCAGTCCCTGTCCTAGGGCCAGCCACACAGGTCACAATCACCAGGAAACCCATTATCTAATTCTGCAAACTCTGGAGATATTTTTTTTTTAATTTTTTTAGTTGTTGGTGGATCTTTATTTTATTCATTTATTATTTGTATGTGGTGCTGAGGATCGAACCCAGTGCTTCACGCATGCTAGGCAAGTGCACTACCACTGAGCTACAGCCCCAGCCCCAAACTCTGGAGATTCTGCCAAAAATCTGCAGTTAGGGGCTAGGGATGTGGGTCAGTGGGAGAGCCCTTGCCTAGCAGGTAGAAGGCTCTGGGCTCCATGCCCAGCACCACAATAAAAACAAACACACACACACAGCCCTCCAGTTGGGATCCTGCCTGAAGTCACCTACATTCCCAGTGGGAGTGTGTCTCTCCCCCTGGGTGCGCTCAGCTGAAGAAAGGCTGGGGCCCAGGTCTAAAAGGGCTGAGAGAGCCCAGCACCTCCACTGAGACCTGGTACAGGGTCTGTGGGAGGCAGTGCAGAGGGCTCCTGGAGGAGACCATCTGGATAATGGTGGCGATCCAGTAATGCCATAGTGGGGAGCAGCACCTGCCATGGGCACATTTCATTTATTTTTGTCTTTGGGGTTGAGCACCAGTCTCCCCGTTTTATAGATGAGCATACTGAGGCTCTGAGATGTTCACTACCTTACCTGCAGTGATAGATGCAGTTTTGACCCAGGCTGCTCCCTACAGCCCTTACTATACTGCCTGCCATCAAAGGACAGGTTCTCTGGCCCTGGGACACCGTGGAGAGGAGCACAGCCAGCTACGCCACTGTGGCTACAGAAGTACTGGGAGGTCTGACGTGACTGGGGGTGTGGGAAGGATCTGGGCAACCAGGTCCTCCTGGGTGCTCCTTAAGAATCTGATCCCGGGTGGGGTCATTGGTCATCTTGCTTCTACCCAGCCATGTCCCCAAGGCAGCTCTCTGCTCAGTAGGCACTCCACTTCCTTCCGGCTCCCCCTCCTGGCCTCCTGGCCTCCTTCCTCCCTGGTATTGCAGGCACAACCACTCCTGAGGAGGCTCTAAATGTGGCCCGGGCAGGCAGGGAGGCCAAAGGGAGGGGCAGGGAGGCCTGGGCTGGCGTCCCAGCCCCCACCTGGACACCCTTGGGGCCAGGACTTGCAACACTGACCTGCTTGGCCTCCCCAACGCTCCAGTTCTTTCCCTTCCCTTCTCCTCCCGCAGTGCAAGTGAGAGCCTGGGGGGAGTCCCTGAGGTGCAGATTCTCCTCTAGGAATTTGTATATTTTGTTTAAAAAAGCAAGCAAACCTGGAAAAGCTTGGGACAAGCCCAGCTAATTTTAGTTTCTAATGAAAACAGCAGGTGTCCGAGAGGATCTGATCTCCCTGGCAGGGCCAGGGCCCTCCAGCCTCGCAGGCTGTGCGCACAGGCCCTGCGGGGAGGGCCTCCTGGGAGGAGCCTCAAGGACCCATAGCCCCCATTTGAGAAGACCAGGGCACGAGCTGGCTGGCAGCGGAGTCGGCAGGGGCAGCCTGGGCTGGTGGGGTAACCTGATCGATGGCAGGGCAGTGGCTGGAGTCCTGGGTGGCTAGGGCAGCAGGTGGTAGATTGCTAAGCCTGGACTCAGAAGGAGCAGGAAGAAGCCTCCATGGGCGCACTGCAACCAGGGCTGGAGAAGCGGGGTGGTCGAGGCCTCCACACAGACCAGCTGGCACCAGCCGACACCCATCAGGCCCTGGCTCTGTCTCCCTGAGAAATGGCTTGGGCAGTCAATATTCGACCCCAGCCCAGCTCCAGGGTCAGCACGTGGCACGTGTGTCTCTGTGGGAAAGGCTGAGCCACCTTAGGGCACCAGGAGGGACTCTGGAGGCCCTTGGACCCAGCTGAGCCCAACAGTCTGCCCAGCAGCCCCATCTTCCTTCCTCAGCCCTGCTCTCCCCTGCCCCGAGCACAAAGCCCTGCATAAGGCCAGGCGTGATGCAGAGTGAATTGGCAGCCCCCCGGCCGTCCAGGGGGCAGGTCCACAGCCAGGGACAGAGGAAACAGTTCAGTCAGGGCTCCCTAGCTATGGGACTTTGGAAAAGACATCTCAGCTCTGTGGGCCTCAGTTTGCTCTTCTGTAAAATGAGGCCGGGCACCAACCAGACACTGGGACACATGAGCAGAGACAGTGCAGGCCAAGGCCCACACTGCGGTTCCTCTCCAGCCCATGTTCAGCTCTGGCGCCCCATTCCCACCACCACCACCTAGACAAGCTCCTGGGACCTGCGAGGGCAGGGCTGGGGGAGGCTTGGGTCAAGTGTTTGCCAGGGGCAAGTGTTGTGCCAGGTGAGGCAGGGGCTGGGCAGTGGGCATTAGTGCCCACCAAAAAGGTTTCTTCCTGGACACCATCCCAGCGATGTGACCTGCCATTGCAGCCATGGCAGGCCAGCAGCCACCCCTAAATCCCTGCTGCTGTCACTTCAGCCGATCTCCCAGTTGCATTCCCAGCCCAGAGGAGGCATGTGCTGCCCCCTGGCCCATCTCCCCTTGTAATGGCAGGGGCTCCATCTGTCCGCCTGGCATGGGACCAGTGAGCCTTTGAGCCCTGAACACCCCTCCACACCTCTGCCAGGAGGAGGACCACCGACTGACAGCGGGAAAGGCCCGAGGGACTTACCCGTTTATTGTGCCCATGAACAGAAGCTCTGAGTGGGGAGGTGACCTGCCTCTGGTGGCTCTGCCAGCACAAAGCCTAGTTCTCCTGCTACTGACCCACTGCCCTGAATGCCTTTCCTCACCAGAGGCCAGGGCCCGGCACAACCAGACCTGGTCCCCTTGCTGGATACAGAAGGAGAGGCCTAGCTGGGGACAGGCCGTTTCTGTGCCCCTGTGTCACAGGGGAATAAGCACCTTTACCCTTTATCAGAGAGTCCAGCTGGGTGGGAGCAGGGAAAGATCCAATGCTAGGCACAACTCCTTGTCCCCTCACTCAAGGACACCTGTGGCCTCCCCAAAGCATGACCTGGCCCACCGCCAGTAGGTGCTGGGCTTTTGGCGCCCCCTGCAGGCCAAGCGTGACAGGTGGGCCCGGCCCAAAAGGAGACCCCGCTTCTTTCAGCAATGGGAGAGGGGAGCACCCAGGCAGCGCTGAGAAGCCAGTGGCTCCCGTTCCAGATGCATCCTCCTCCCTTCTCAGTCATCTTCCTACTATCCTCCCTTCCAAGAGGCTCAGGCTCCTGCCTGGGCCTCATCAGGACACTATCTGTCTCTGTACATCCCCTGAATAGGACCTGGTAGAAAAGGAAAGGAAGGGACAGGAGAGGGGCCCTGGGAGACAGGAATGCAGCGGGGAGGGGAAGTTGGATGGCCTCGCCCTGAGACCACCCACCTCCCACTCGACCACTACAACACCCCTCTCCTAGGATGTGCCAGCTGACAGCCGAAGGCGTTGCCCATTATGTTCGTCCCTCACAGCAGTCTTCCGGTATAGAAACTGTCACTCCATTGCAGACAAGGAAAGCCAGGCTCCACCCCACACCAGGGGACAAAGGAGATTGCCCCTGGGGCTGATATTGCAGAGAGGAGGACAGTGGTACCCAGACTGAAGAAACATCACCAGTGCTTACCCAAAGCTACTCTCCAGGCCAGTAGCTTCCCTGCTGTGTCTGGGGACATGTCCAAAGCTGAAATGCACGCCAAGTCCTGCGTGAAGCAGGGCTCAGGCACCTGAGTGTTCCTCAAGCGCCATAAATGTTTCCGATGCACAGCCAGATTCAAGAGCCCTCACTCATGCCCAGCCCACGTGCCTGGCCAATAGAACCCGGCTGCCGCCCACATACCTCCAGAGCCAGAGACGGCCCGACTGCATCTTGGCCCGATCCCTAGGTTGAGCAAACCCAGCTCCCAGCAGCTCCTGTTCACAGTGTCAATTCTAGCCCTTGAGTCACATAAAGGAATTGTCACTACTGAGGGCTGCACAGTTAGACAAAACCAGGTTCCAGTCCTGCTCCACCTCTCTCTGGCTGTGTAACTTTGCATATATATGTGCCTCAGTTTCCCTCTCTTTAAAATGGGGGTTCACTGGCTTACTGAGAGGATTAGATGCAATAATTTACTTAGCCCAGTCATGACTAGGTTCCATAAAAGTCAGCTTACTCTAATTATCATCATCATAAAATCTTCCATATTTTAATAGGACTCTCTATGTACCTTTCAATTTGGTTGCCGCTCATTTATTCCTTTGCTCAGCAAACGAACGACGAATTCCTGCTTCGTTGCCTCAGGTCCCATGTCAGACTCCACACACAGACACCCAGCCTGAGACCAGGAGGGGCAGGCCTGTCACTGGATCCAGAGAGAAGGACCAGTCACTGGGACAAGTCGGCCCCCAGAGACCTTGGTGGGTTGCTGGGGCGGGTTCTGCATGGCTTTCCCCCTCTTCCCAGGTACCTGGCCAAGCTGTCTTCAGTGGGGAGCATCTCCGAGGAGGAGACATGTGAGAAGCTCAAGGGCCTGATCCAGAGGCAGGTGCAGATGTGCAAGCGGAACCTGGAGGTGATGGACTCGGTGCGCCGGGGCGCCCAGCTGGCCATTGAGGAATGCCAGTACCAGTTCCGGAACCGGCGCTGGAACTGCTCCACGCTTGACTCTCTGCCTGTCTTTGGCAAGGTGGTGACGCAAGGTGAGGAAGCATGTGTGCGGTGGCCGCAAGGGACCAGGTGCGTGCCCCAGCCGGGAGCTGACACACTTAGGAGTGGCTGAACTCGTCAAAATCATTTCTGAAGCTAAACTAGCAGGAGGCCCCAGGGAGGGCATGAGGACACAGAGAAGGGTCACCAGGCAGGGGGATGACCCATGCTGAGGCAAGCAGGGGATGGGCCATCAGTGGAGGAGGAGGCAGCGCTGTGCTCAGGCAGAATTCAGTAGTGTGCGGCAATTTCGGTGCTGGTCTCGAGTGTGAGCAAGAGCCTCCTCCTTATTTTAAACTGAGGTTCAGGCAGGGGGACAGGACTGACCTGCCCAAGGCTCTTTAGAGGGTGAAAGGCAGCAGCAGGCTTGAGGCCTGGGCCCTCAGCCTTCAGCCAGTGCTCTCCTCCCCTTGTCTCAGCCTTGGGTACCGGAGCTCGTTTCATGGATTTGTATACCTGACAAACCCCATGGACCCCCCAGCACGGCCTTCTCCCACACAGCAATGCACGCTGCCCGTTCCTGCCAGCTCACAGCCTAGTGGGAACAGACCGTCGCGTGGCTCCAGCACTAACGATGGGTCACATGCTGTTTAACGTGTTGTAACATTAGCTCGCAGCCCTCTGAGGTCGGCTTCCATATTGCAAATGAAGAAACTGAAACACATACATGGAGGCGAAGTAACTCCCCCAAGGCCACAGTGCTAGAAAGTCACAGAGCCAGGACCAAACTCACTGCAGGATCTGTGCTCTTCCTCACAACAGAAAAGTCACCATGATGGACAGGACAGGAAGTTGACATCTCCCCGGGCCAGGCAGGGCTGGGGTGCTCAGGGAAGGACTTCTCAGCTGAGTCCAGAAACACGAGAAGGCATTCAACCAAAGGAGGTGGGCTAGAGCCCAGAGAAAGTTCTAGGGAACTAGAAGGTTCCTTGAGAGGCACCAAGAAACACTAACCCAGGTGCCTCTTTTTCTACTTGCTGAACACAAAACTGAGATCAGCCACCAAGAGTCAACAGGGCCCTTTGACTTTCTCGGGCAGCAGGAAAAGGCTGCCTGGTCCAACCTTGGTCTTGGCACTTGTGGGCCTGGATGGCCAGGGCTGCTGGGCTCATGGCAGACCATTCGGATGTTGTTGGAAACGAACTGTGATAGAAATTTGGAAGCCATTCTCCTGGGAGCTGGCAGAGGCCAGCAGCATGACCATGCTTGGCATTGCTGGACGTTGCTGCTCTCGAGAAGCGCAGACCCAGGGAGCAGCCTGGCAGCAGAGATCTCCTAGGACGAGGGTGCTGCTGCCCAGGGCCCCAGGCTGCCTGGCTGATGAGCCTAATACAATTGACCTTGAGCTAGGGAAGTCCCTCACACACAGTGGGTATTCAGGGAGTGTGTCAGGGACGGCTTGGTTGGATAGATGCGCAGGGTTTCATACTCCAGGTCTGCTAAAACCCCTCACCTTTGCACATGCCGTGGCCTGTACCCCTAACACCAAACCCCTTCTCCACAGGCTCAGCAGGCGCCTCTCCAAGCGCTCCCAGCCCTCCCCTCTGGGCTCTAAGGCTCTTTGTTCTTCGTGGGGTGGGGATCCTCCTCTTATTTTGTAATTTTTTGTTTTGATATCATTTCAAACTTCCAGAAAAGGTGCAAAAAATAGTAGAGGGTATTCCTGTGGACCCATTACTGGATTCACCAAAATGTCTACTTTGGCCCACTGGCCTCACTATCCTCTATTTATGGAAACACGCACACACGTTTTTGTCTGAAGCTCCTGTGCCCACGCTGCTGCATCCCACCTTCAGCCAGCGGTGCGAAGCCTTCCACCAACCCTCCCTCTTCCATCACGAGGCTCCAGCTCGCCCCAGGCAAGGGCATGGCTCAGTTGCCTGTTTCCCCAAACGTGGCCTGGCCTGGCCTGGCCTGTCATGGAGGACAGTCTGTATATAAATTTAATGACAGCAGGTTGGGGACAAAGACTTGAAGGCGCATAAAAAGAGGGATGGCATGGTTCAGTACTGGCCTGAAGCTAGTGTGTCCACAGCGCTCAGTAAGTGCCTTCCTCACCTGGGGACAGAAACCAAGGAAGGGACCCAGCCCTGGTCAATGAGTTCTGGGTGATGTGAGAATCTACCAGGCCTGGTGGAAGCTGTTCTGGACCAAAGCCCAAGCAGCTTGGTCAAGGGTCCTGTCCTCTCGGGGTGGAGTCAAGCACCGGAGGTTGTCTTGGTCAGAGCAGGCAGAAGCTGGCCATGTTCAGAGGACACCTCTGCTCTTCCCACTCGCCCAACTCCTTCTATTTTTGGTTTTCTTCCCTAGTAGGAAGGGTAGGATTCCTCTTGGAACATTCTTTTTAAACGCTCTCCATAAACAAGAAAAGGGACTTGTCCACCCCGAGGCCTGAGAGCAAGGCACTGGCTCTTGGGACACCCAGGGATTACTGATGGGGCAGATGGGGGGTGAACATAGGCAAGCAGATCTTAGGCAGGTGACTTCACTCCTCTGAGCCTCAGTGGCCTTGCCCAATACATGCTTTCCTCACCAAGCTTTTCTCACCAAGCTTCAGTGAGAAAAAGCCTGGAAAGTACTTCAGGTGGGCCCTGACCCCAGAGAAGCTGCCCATCCTCACCAGAGGCTGTTGCCTTCAGCACCAACTGCCAGCCTGGGCAGGCCGCTCATCCCCCAGCTCCCAGGATGGGGGACTTCGCAGGTGCCCACATGCATGAGCAGCTTGTCTGGGTAGTGGCCTCAGGTGTGGAAGGACAGACCCGTGGCCTGACTCTGACAGAGCAGGGCAGGCAGGCCGGGGGGGTCTGGAGTCCTGGGAGACCATGGCAGTGGGAGGGAGTGTGGGGGCCTGCAAGGGTCTGGCAGTGTCGTCCTCATGGCTGAGCTGTGGAGAACGTCACACTGCAAACGAGTCTAACACAGCTTTGTCTGGCCCCAAATGCTCTGCACTTTCCCTGGTCTGTCACCAAGATTCAGTGACATCATGCATGGGAATACTTCTTGGAGGCCATGTCCCCAGAACAGCCACCCATTCTCACCATCCTCTCAAATGCAAGGAGACTTCCCAGAGGCAGTTCTCCTCGGAGGCCAGGGCTGCTCTGGCCCCACTCCCCTGCAACTCCCCGGGTGGACAGGAAAGGCTGGCAGTGTGGACACTCCTCGACCTCAACCACAGCACCCACCCTGGTGCCCAGGGCATCACTGGGCCCATGGCTTTCTTGCCAGCCCAACTCAACCTCAGACAATTCTCCGAATACTCCTTCCTGCTGGGTGCCTTTCCTTCTAACATCTGGAGAGACACCGCATGTGATGTGCTCTGCAGAGCCTAGGTCTTGAGTCAGACAGGCCTCCTGGGTTCCAGTTCCCACTCAGCCATTTGCTGAGCCCCAGGGAAGCCACTGAGCTTCCGCAGACTCCTGAAGGTTCTGATTGCTGAGGCTGCTGTGAGCCCTAGAGAGCGTATGGAAAGACCCCAGAACACAGTGGGGCCCTCAGAAAAAATAACTATTGGATCTGCAGAATCACTCTGAATCCCCAGCCCCTTGGAAAAGATGTATTAAGCCAGACACAGAAGACACAGAAGACTTAGACCTGTACAGCCAGAAGACGGGGTACTCTGGGAAGAAAAAGAGCAGGAAGGAGCAGAGTGTAGGAAGCGGCAAATGGCTATGGAAAAGAAGGCCTCTGAGTAGCCTTGGCACCTAAGAGTTCTGCTTTACCCGAGCCCAGCAAGGACAAAGCAGGGACCCGCCCCTCCTGCAGCTGGGACAGGCGAAACCCTGCCCCAGATGCAGTGTCTACCACCTTGCTGGGGAATCCCTGCTGCTACACTCCCAAGTAAAAAGGATGCTTTTTCCATGTCTGAGTGGCCTCTGGGGACAGCAGGCCCTGCTAGGTCTTCCACTAGTGAACAAGACTTCAACCTGGGTACCTGGGCTGAGTGAAGAGCCCCCAAGGCCATAGTGATGGGAGCTGAAGGGCTCGAACCCAGGGCCAGTTAGAGAAGGCTGGAGGAAGGCAGGCATGGTGGTATATACCTGTAATCCTAACAGCTCAGAAGGCTGAGACAGGAGGATTGCAAGTTGAAGGCCAGCCTCAGCAACTTAACAAGGCCCTAAGCAGCTTCGCAAGACCTGTCTCAAAATAAAATATTTAAAAAAGGGCTGGGGATGTGGCTGAGTGGTTAAGTGCCCCTGGGTCTAATCCCTGGTACCAGAGGAGGGTGATGGGAAGGGCTGGAAAAGCCACTGCCTTTGGCTTTGACTTCAGGGGCACAACAGCATGCCCCTGTCCTCCAGGCCTTCTGGGGCCTCCTGTACTGAGCAGAGGTTGGCTGCTCATCACCCCCCAGAAAACTCCCCAAATAGAGAACTTATCCTGCAGCATATGAGACTTAGGGTACCCCTTTCTTGCCTTCACACCTGGGAGGTGGGAGATGGACTGCCTGGTGTGTATTCCTAGACACTCGAGGCCTCTGTGAGGCAGAAAGCATCAAGGCGGAAGCTGCAGAGCCAAGCTCCCGAGTTCAGATTCTGGCCCCACCACTGCCTGGCTGATGCTCCACCGCTCAGCACCTGTTCTCTCACCTATAAAATGAAGTGTGTGTGTGTGTGTGTACGTGTGCATGCACACTGTGGTACTGGACATTGAACCCAGAAGTGCTCTACCACTAAGCTACATCCCCAGCACCCCCACTTTTTTTGAGACAGGATCTCACTAAGTTGCTTAGGCTGGCCTCCTGCCTCAGGCTCCCAAGTTGCTGGGATTACAGGTGTGCACCACCACACCCAGCTAAAATGAAGGTTAAAAGTATCTATTTCATAGGGTTGTGAATAGTATGCAAATTAATAATATACCAACAGTGTCTTAAGCTCTAAGCTTTAGCTTTTGTTTTATCTTCCTTCCAGAGTCTTCCTCCAGGGACACTCCCAAGCTGAGAATATTATGTTGTCCTTGTTCCCCTGTGGCCAAGGCAAAGGGGACTCAGAGTCCCAGCAGATGGATGTTGGTTCAGGGAATGAGGCAGTGGTCTCCCTGACCAACCTCCCAGGAAAGCCTGCACCCCAAGGGCCATTAGCTGTCAGAGACAGAGGTCAGTCCAGAGCTGGGGCTGGACCACGGACTTCCTGAGAGCCAAGAAAAGAGGAGGAGAAAGGACCAAGCAAGGTCAAGAGCTGAGGCCACCAGAAGGATCACCAGTTCCATCAGCCCTATCTCCTACTCTGACTTCCCTTCCCCCTTAGTCTTTGGGTCAAAGATTTGTGCTGGTTCAGGCCTGGAAATACCAGAAATACCAGAAACTGAAATCGGCTCTCTTTGGGCGGCCACAGCATAAAACCAACCAACATGATCCTGCTATTAACCTCGATTAACTTGGAGAAGATTCCACCTCCAGCCATCGAGGCTCCATTGCTCCAGCCAAGCCCCCTAGTACTGGCCCAAAATGGCTGAGCCAGGGCAGAGAGTGGGCAGTATCCCCAGCTCAAGGGCCACACCAAGAATAGGGCGTCCTGAGTGGTTGGGGGCCAAGCTGCCTCCCACCCTAGTGCTCAGCTTCTGCTGCCTCTGTCCACAGACACGGTACAGAGGCAGCGATTGTTTCTGTCTGACCACGGTGACTGCTCCCTGGGGCAGCTGGGAGCACAGGCCTGGGTGTCGCAGAGGTAATTGCCAACCACCGGGCCAAAGCCTGCCCCCGCCGCTCTTGTGGACACAGACCCTCCAGCAAGAGACAGAAGGACAGTCACGGCACACAGAGGCCCTCACAGGACCCAAGAGAGGAGCAGGGCCCGCTGTCTGGTCACACACCCAGCCGAGTGCGTACTCTGCTCACCCCCAGAAAGACACTCCACAACAGCTACACCCCAGGCACAGTTCCTAGGAGGATAAAAACATCCATTCAGGCAGGGAGGAGGGCCGGCACCAAAATAGAATCACTGAGCAGTCATGGGCAGAAGGAAAGAGCCAGGGCAGAGAGGCCCAGATGTGTGCTGTGGCACTGCGACCAGGTCCTTGCCCCCTCTGAACCTGCACTTCACCATCTGTGATTTGGGGATGTCATTTAGGCAGCCCTGCTCATCAGTAAGAGGGATGAAGCATTAGGAGGTGATGTCATTCTGGCTTAAAGGCAGAAGGCAAGACATTTTGAGCAATGGGCCAGGGAAGGGCCACAGCAGGGTCATAAGGAGGGACCCTCAGAGCTGGCGGGGAGCAGCTGGGGAATAGGTCAAGAAAGGCAGGTAGGCTGGGGCCGCAGCGCCACTCGGCAGCTTCACAGCTATAGCACTGTGTCAGCTCACCCAGCCTGTTTGGTTTCCTTCAAATGACATTATCACTCGACTCCTGGAGGAAGTGAGGACAGTGAGGCACAGGAGCTGAAGGCACGGCCCTGAAGCCAGGCCCTCTGCTGGCTCAGCCATGTAGTGTGACGACCTAACCTAACCTCTCTGTAAGATGTAGCCTCATGCTGCTGAGGATGAGCTGGTGCACATGGGGGTTGAGGGGTACAGTCAGGAGACCCGCCGTTGATGCCCACTCAGCCCTGGCACGCAGTGCTCTGCCTGCCTCGCTCTCTCCTTGGCCTATAGCTCCCAGCAGGCCCCACATACCCCCTCCCTCTTTACCAAGGGGTGTGCTGGGAAGGAGCCCTGGGACCCAGCCCTGTCCTCCCTCTGTCTCCCCCAGGGACTCGGGAGGCGGCCTTCGTGTACGCCATCTCTTCAGCAGGTGTGGCCTTTGCCGTGACACGGGCCTGCAGCAGTGGGGAGCTGGAAAAGTGCGGCTGTGATCGGACGGTGCATGGGGTCAGTCCTCAGGGTAAGCACGGGCAGGAGCTAAGGGGAGGCGGGGCCCTGGGCACCTGGCCCATACTCACTGGACACCCCTCAATTCCTCCACACCGCAGGCTTCCAGTGGTCGGGATGCTCAGACAACATCGCCTACGGCGTGGCCTTCTCCCAGTCATTTGTGGACGTGCGTGAGAGGAGCAAGGGGGCCTCGTCCAGCCGGGCCCTCATGAACCTCCACAACAACGAGGCCGGCAGGAAGGTAGTGGCACCACGCCCCACCAGCACCAGGGTAGGGCTGACACGGGCGGGGTCCCCAAATACCCACACCACATGGCCACCCAGGAAATGCTCAGGCTCCCACCAGCACGGGCACTGCAGCAGGCCCACGGGGTGTGCAGCAGGCCAGGAAGGAGCGGGTGCACAGGCACCGTGCACGCCCTATCCGTGTGCGTGTGTGCGTGCACACGTGTGCTCCTCCAGCCCTGTCACCCCAAAGATCACATGCTCAACTGAGACCCATCAAGGCCTACTCCTCAGGGGCCCTTCCCATCATCACTTGTCATTGTTTCATATGACACTGCCCTTTAGCATCTCTGAGTGCCCACATGTGGGGACAGCACCTTGTTCATCTGCCCCCAATCTGCTTACCAGCCCGGCATGGCATATAGCAGGTCCTTAACACAAAGGAAGCATGGCAACGATCCCTTCTGACCCGGCAGAATCAACCCCCAGGGGCCTGATTCCGTGCGTCCCACATCCACGAGCCCATTAGCCCCCAGGGCCCTCCCAGCCTCCACTGCCATCTCCTGATGGCCCCTCTCGCCACCCCTCCCCCACAGGCCATCCTGACACACATGCGGGTGGAGTGCAAGTGCCATGGGGTATCAGGCTCCTGCGAAGTAAAAACGTGCTGGCGAGCCGTGCCACCCTTCCGCCAGGTGGGCCACGCGCTGAAGGAGAAGTTCGATGGTGCCACTGAGGTGGAACCCCGCCGCGTGGGCTCCTCCAGGGCACTGGTGCCACGCAATGCACAGTTCAAACCGCACACAGATGAGGACCTGGTGTACTTGGAGCCCAGCCCAGACTTCTGTGAGCAGGACATGCGCAGTGGCGTGCTGGGCACGAGGGGCCGGACGTGCAACAAGACGTCCAAGGCCATTGATGGCTGCGAGCTGCTGTGCTGCGGCCGCGGCTTCCACACAGCACAGGTGGAGCTGGCCGAGCGCTGCAGCTGCAAGTTCCACTGGTGCTGCTTCGTCAAGTGCCGGCAGTGCCAGCGGCTCGTAGAGCTGCACACGTGCCGGTGACTGCGCTGGCCTGTGCTCAGTGACCACCTGAGTGGCCCAGGGAAGGCCAGTAATTTAAAAAGAGTCTCCCACCACCTCCCCAAGAGATACTGGTTGTATTTTTTGTTCTGGTTTGGTTTTTGGGTCCTCATATTATTTATTGCCGAAACCAGGCAGGCGACCCTAAGAGCACCGACCGCAGCCTCCCACAAAGCCTGAGGCTTTGTGGCTGCCACTGACCAAAGGGACCCTGCTCATGGCTCTGGTTGTCCATATAAGGCCGCTGCTGACCACTCAGTTGTTATATGTGTCCACTTTTCTACTTGCAGACTTAAGATGGGTAACAAGGAGTGTTACAGCCACATGGCTACTGACCCCACCTTCCAGGGAAACAGGTGGCCCTATGGCAGGGAAAATAGGTGCCATCTTAATGAAAGTCACATTACCTGGAGAAAGAGCTGGCAACTCTCCACCCCACACATAAACAAGGCCCCTGGCAACTTGGCCCTGGTATCCTTGTCTCTGGAACTCCCTAGGAAAAGGATAGGCAGGTACCAGGTCAAGGGCAAAGGGTTCATTTCAGCTCTCACATGGGCAGCTGGATGGTCAGCCTCTGTGGGAGCTTCCAGGTAGGAAGTGCAGGTGAGGTGAGGGCAAGAGAAGGCTACACCTGCACCCAGCCTGCCCCAGCAGACCTGTTTGGAGGGGCAATCTCCACACTCCCAGGTCCCTCCTAGACAGGCTAGGCTGCCATCCTGGATCAGACTACTGGAGCCTTTGTAGTCAGGCCCCATGTGAGTCACCTCTCAGGGTGCCATCCTCTTGTGAAAATGAGAATGGAAATCTCACACATGGAGACAGGAAAGGACTGTGCAGGGAGAGTCCTCCCCCGTTATCTCACACATTTAACTAAATTTATTGAGTCAGTACTGCTCTGGGTCCTGCATTGGAGCACCTCTTGATGATTACACCAGTCCTGGATGCAGACAGACAGGCACATGCCCATTTCGCAGCCGAGGGCAATGCCCACCAGCTCCACAGCAAGCTGAGCAGAGGCAGAGCCAGAAGAGTTCTCCAGCCAGGCTCCTCCATGGCCCCTGCACCCAAAGACACAGCCACAGAAGGTCTCCTTGGGCCTGAGCCTTGAGAGGGGTTCTGGCTGCAAGAAAAGGGACGGAAGCAGTAGGAGCCAGAAACCACAGGCTGGGCTGGAGCCCACATGGCTGCAGAGAGTAAATAGGCTGTGAGGGAAGAGGTGAGTAGCTGGAAGGTTCACCAGTGCGGTCTCAGCAGTGGAGACCCTTCCACTCCCGGACCTCCAAGTCTCCAAGGCCTCAGCTACATGGGTACCAAGATTCCCAAGTGAGCACCACAGTCCAGACTTCTGCCAACGGGACATGCACAGACCCAACTACTTCTCAGTTGGGCTCCAAACCACCAGAGGACTCGCTGTTGACCCAGACAGTGGCCCCACACTGTGTGAGGTCTTGAGTTCTAGGATCCCCATTTGGGGCTCTAAGACCCCAAGCTCTTGATTTAGGAGTTCAGTGTCTGAAAGCAAAGTCCAAGATTCAGAACCTGGACTTGAGCCTGCAGAAACTCTCCTTTGGTTTGTGCTGCCTGATGTTGGCTTCCCCTGCAAAGAGGGTCAACACCCTTGGCCCCCAAGCATGCTTTCTGCCCAATGCCCAACCAAGTAAAAGGCCAAAACCCAGTGAGATGCTGAAGCCACTTTCAAATATAGAGATAATCTTGGGGAAGTTTGGCTCTGATGAGGATGAAAGCTAAGCCAACTAAGGGTCCCCACAGCTGCCCAGCTGGCCTGCTGCCACTCAAGCAGACCCAGTAGGGCTGCCCACTCAGCACCAGGGAAAATACTAGGCTTCGATGGCAGAGCCACATCCAGACCAAAGGGAACAGTGGGGACCACCCTGCTCCAGGGAGCTGAGCTGCTCTCCCCAACCCAGGGAATAGCGGGTCCAGGCTGCTTGCTGATTGAGTGGGCAGTGCCCCAATAAGCAGCGAGAAGGGGTGTGCCCAATCACAGGCTTTAGCCACCTTTCCACCTTTCCACTCAAAGCCAGTCCTCCCGGGTATGAAGGCTGTGCCCCAGGTCAGACCGACCCCATTCTGGGAACCTCTCAAGAGCCCTATTGCCACCACCACCTTCACTGCCGCCAAGGCCAAAGAAATTCACACCACAGAAAAAAGCAGCTTCCTTGGACACACTCAGCTCCAAACTGTCCCAAATAAAAAATAGAGGACTGACACAGGCCTGACACAGCTGCCTGGGGGCACGGAGAGTGGTCGGGAGGCTCACATCCTGCCTGAACCCTTCTCTTCTCTGCCATTCTTATACCAAGGCGAAAGCAATGTCCTCTGAGGCCTAGGGCTGGGTACACCCCAGCTTTGGATGCTGCTCCCCACTCTGCTGCCCACCCCATCCTTCAATTTTTATACTAGGCTCCTTGCCGTTGTGATATCCCCATGACATAGTCTGATGCACGATAAAATGATTATTTCTTTATCTGGCAATTGTGGCAGTGACTCTTTTTTTAACACAACAGGAAGACGACTTGGTAAAGGCCATGGGCAAAGCAATAAATAATAGCAAATTCTAGATATGGGGGCTGCATTTGCCTAATTTCTTCTGAAGAACTGGTTTGAGGAACCTCCTACCTGTCTGAAACTTTTCCATTACCACACAGTGGCTCTGCACACATTTCACCAAGCCCTGACCAGTTATTTAAACCTTGACCTTTTATGATGCAGACATGGGGAGGAGGGTCTGGTGAGGAGGGTGCTGCTGACACAGGACACAGGGGACAATGGAACAGAACTTAGTTCCTGTTGAGGGACAAAGGAATCTGAAGTCTGAGGCTAGAGATGAACTCCAGGGTTGGGACCAGTTAGAGCAGAGCAGGATGAGAGCTTCTAACTCTAAGCCTCAGCCCAGGGATTTGCTTGGAGACCCAGGGTGGCTCCTCAGGACCCACCCCCTACTCCAGCCGGTGAGGTCCTCATCCTTACCAAAGGAACCTGCAGCTTATCCTCACATCCACGGAAGCAAATCCATACCAGCCTGGGAATAGCTAGGCTGTGTGCTGGGCTTTTCGAACGCTTAGCGAGGTGAAGCTCTGGCTGAAGGAAAATGTTCTCAGGACAGCAGGGGTATGCATGATTTGTGGAGGACTGGGAGGAAAGGGTCTGGGGTAAGGGTGGATAGAAAATGGTATTTCAAGCCGGGCGCAGTGGCTCACGCTTGTAATCCCAGCACTTAGGGAGGCTGAGACAGGAGAATCGCGAGTTCAAAGCCAGCCTCAGCAATGGCGAGGCACTAAGCAACTCAGTGAGACCCTGTCTCTACATAAAACACAAAATAGGGCTGGGGATGTGGCTCAGGGGTCGAGTGCCCCTGAGTTCAATCCCTGGTACCAAAAAAAAA
>PVHX01008421.1:0-24843 GCA_004024805.1 Geosciurus inauris | reverse complement strand
GAAAGAAAGAAAATGATATTTCGTCCTCACAATCAGAGTCAAAGGTGGGAAGAGGGATTAGAGATGCAGAGGGTCCAGGATGGTGGAACAAAGTAACAGTATCCATGCCCTAGCATTTTCTAGAATTATGAAAAGGTTACAAGCTTTGGAGTCAGACAGACCCAAGTTTAAATCCTAGAACTGCAAGTTCTTTACTATATGAAACTTTAGATAACTTACTGTCCTCTCTGGGACTCGTTTTCTCATCTGTAATATGAAGGTTCCCCAAATACATGCTTTAAATGGGACTAAATAACAGAACCTGTTTCTTGGGGATGATGTTGCATAACCTAACAGATACAAAGCTCAACAAATGGCAACTCTTATTATAAATTATTATCATCCTCCCTTCCCAGGAACACAGGAAGTAGTTATAAGATGAAGCGGGCTGGATAAGGGAGAAAGCAGGGACGATGTGGAACAGGTGAGGAGCTGAGGCAGGCACACTGACTTTGGCCCCATCCCTGAGATCAGAAGCAGGTCTGCCAGGGTAGAGAGCCCCAGGTGGGAGAGCATAGACTCCCAGGGGCCAGGATACTAAACAGCACTGAGCAAGGTCAGGGCAAAGCTGCCCTAGACACCAGCTGCACGGGCTGAACTGAGGTCCCACTGTGGGCAAGAAGTGGGCAAGGCCGAGGAGCACCGTCACAAGTGGAGCTGGGAGGGTCAGAGCTGCGGGATGGTATGTGGTGGGCCCTGAGGGCTCCACCCATGGGGATGGAAGGCCTTCGGTCCCCAGGCCAGACAGGCTGGCAGAGAGACTGTGTCCAGGCTCCATCCTGGCCAGCTGTGCTCAGAACTCAGACCTGAAGTTCTTTGGAAGAGTTGTGAAAACGCAGGGACAAAGTGGAGCTCCAACTGCACCTCTTCCTGAGCACAAGTGGTCCATAAAGTATGGGGCACCGCAGCAGGCTTAAGGTCAACCAGTGCCAAGCAAGGGCATGGACACAGGACAACAGGGTGGAACAGAGTGAGGGAACAGGGCACCGAGGGAGGCTGAGCAGGGCTAGAAATTGAGAAGGAAAGGCAGAGGTTGGGAGGGCAGACACAAGGAATAGTGGGAGAAACACCCAAGACAGAGAAGGCACTGAGGGACCAAAGGGCAGTGGCTGAGGTGAGGAGCCCAGCAGCTTCCTAGTAGACAAAGTGCTGGGCTTCAAGAGACGGCATCTGAGGCAGAGCGGGCTAAGGGTGTCTGAGGATGTGGGGGAGGCTGTGGAGTGTGCCTGGCCCAGCCCAGGCGATGACTTCATAGACATCTCCCCCCATTCCTTCCTGAGCCGCCAGTCCTGGTGACCCCCTGCCCACATCTCAAGGGTCTAGGCCAAGCAGGCACTGACAGTGGAGAGAAGGGGCCCTTCTGGGCCAGGCCCCCAAGGCTGGCCCAGTGCCTGCTGGGGGAGGAGGGGACTGGAGGCCCAGCCCTTGTCAGCATCCCGCCCGGCACTTCGGAGGCAATTAGCAGCCCAGCTGAGCTAATCCCCCGCCTGCGTAGCCAACACAAACAGGCCCAGGCCGGGTGCACACTCGCCTCCCTGTTTGCTGAGGGGCCCGGTGGTCCGCCAAGAACAACAGCAATAACCCAGGGCCTTCTCTAGGTTAAGAGTAGGACCAGGGCTCGCTGACACGGCCGACAGAGCACACTCTGGCCAGGGGTCCTGGCTGCCCCAGAAAGACAGCCACTGTTCCCAAGCCTTGGGCCAGCTGCAAAGAGGAAGCTGGACACAAGGAGCCGTGTATTCTGATTCAGCACACACTCCTGTCCCCACCCATGCCACCTGTGAGGGAGAAGGCCCAACTCAGGCCTGCTCCTCCTTGGGCAGCCCAGTAACTGAGGCCAAGGATATAGGTCAGGAGCCAAGGATACAGGCTCCATGCTGGACGTGGGAGCCGAAGGGCAATTCAGACCTGGCCTCTGCCCTCAAGGAGCTCACAGTCTAATGAGGAAATAGACTATGTGTAGCACCCTGGAACGAGGCCAGAATCTAGCCCCATCAGCACCTTCTAGAAAAAGAAGGCAAAGGGGAACCCAGGAGAAGAAACTAAGGCTTACAGATCAACAAATGAGACAGACTACCAAGGGAGGAAGGAGGGACCCAGGACAAGCTTTGCCAAACTGCTCCTGGACCTGGGAGTGGCTCTCTCAGTTTAATTAGCTCAACACAGCAATGGCAGGGACAGCCTCGACTACAAACAAGGCCTTCCTCTGCAGCCGCTTCTGACTCCAGCCCAGTCCCACTCTTATCAGCCCTGCACCTGGGATGTCTTCTTGAAACTCTCCACCCTCCATGTGACTCCTCACCTACCGAGAGGCCCCTCCTCCAGCTCCTCACAGGCCTCCTGCCAGGGACAAAAGCCATAAATGGGACTTAAAGGAACCACTGTACCCTTGGACCTTCTACTTGGGAAAGCAGCAGCCAAGGCCTCCCAGGTGGGCCAGGTCCCCTCAGAACACTGTGCTGGATCATCAGTGCTCACCACCACCACCACTTAGAGAGCACCTCGTCAACTGTGGGCCAGGCCACAAGTTAAAACCACTACCAACTCTATTTCATGTCATGGCACAAAACATAAGTATTTCCAACGGGATAAGCCAACAGCAAGCAGGTGTATGCTTCATTTACCCTTCAGGGATGAGACTGAAGCCCACAGAAGCAAAGAGACTTGCCTAAGGACACAGCCCAGGGCTTCCAGCTTCTGGTCAGGGTGCAGTGTGTCATGTCAGGATCCCTCCTGAGTCCCTTAAGCCTTTCCATTTTCCTCACCCACTGTTGGCCTAAATCTGCTTTTGATGTTTCCTGGTCAGAGAGCCACAGAGCACTGAGCCATACCCTTCCCACAAAGCAGCATCCTCGGTCCCTGGCTGGGCCAGGCTGGATCCTGTCACTCCGCTGGGGATCTACACATTGCTCTGCAGGTATCTTTCTCTTTAGGGCAGAGAGAGAGAGAGGCTGGAGTCTCGCTGCTGGGCTAGTAAAGCCTTAGCAGGAACAGCAGCCCTCCCCACACCCCTGCCCCCACTATGTGGCAGATGACTTCGGGCCCAGGTCCAAGACTGCCAGGTGGGCTGACAGGTTCCTGCCCACCAAAGGAAGGGCCGACAACCACAGCCCCAACCCCTCTTGGGCTGTTGCACACCTGGCTCCAGAACATCCAGACCAAGGCACAGCGGAGGTGACGGGTCCTTTTCCCCTCCAGTTCAGCCAGACAGGGAGATATTTTTCAAAAAGATCTTTTACTAGGAAACTGAAGGAAAACAAACAATGTAAGCACACAAAAACAAGCAAATTCCTAAGAAGGACTTTAACCAGCTCCTGACCAGAGCCCCCTAGATGCCCTCTCCCTTCCTCCTCAAGAAGCCTCATTTTAGCCTCAGCTGCTGGCAGCCCATGTAATCTGCAGCCAGTCAGTAAACCTCCCCACCCCATCTACAAGACAGATGGAGACCACACAGGCCAGGACTGGATCCAGTCTAATCTCCAGGTCTAATATAAAGTCCTGCTCTACACCATTCTGGGCGTGGGAAGGCCAAGGGAGACACTGACAGGGAAGGGCTGTCAGATGCTGATGGTAATCATAGGCCTGTGCCTGCCTTGCTCTTTAAAAGTGAGAGGCCAGGCACACACCTATAATCCCTGGGACTCTGGAAGCTGAGGCAGGAGGATCTCAAGTTCAAGGCCAGCCTCAGCTACACAGTAAGACCTTCAGCAACTTGGCAAGATTGTCTCAAAAGTAAAAATAGTTAAGCCAGGCACAATGGTGCACACCTGTAATCCCAGCGGCTCAGGAAGCTGAGGCAGGAGGATCGCGAGTTCAAAGCCAGCCTCAGCAAAAGTGAGTTGCTAAGCAACTCAGTAAGATCCTGTCTCTAAATAAAACACAAAAAAAGGGCTGGGGATGTTGCTCAGTGGTCAAGGGCCCCTGAGTTTAATCCCTGGTACCAAAAAAAAAGAAAAGAAAACAAGTAAAAATATTTTAAAAGAGTTGGGGATGTAGATCAGGAGTGAAGTGCCCCTCGGTTCAATCCCTAGTACCAAAAACATTTAAAAATTAAAAATGAGGCACTCCTGTAATCCCAGCAACTCAGGAGGCTGAGACAAGGGGATTGTGAATTCAAAGCCAGCCTTAGCAATTTAGCGAAGCACTAAGCAACTCAGTGAGACCCTGCCTCTAAATAAAATACAAAAAAAGGGAGTGGCCCTGGGTTCAATCCCCAGTACCTAAATAAATGAAATTTTTAAATGAGGGGAAGTGTGTGTTGAGGTGTGGGGGTGACACTGTAGGTTCCTGGTGTAGCAGGCTTAGCTGACACTGGGATTTGCTGGGTCTCCCTTCTCCTTGGAGTCTTCCCATCCCTCATCTTCTCTCCTTCCAGCAACCCTTGTGGCCTGGGCCTCCTCCCCCATCCCTTCTTGGACAGCAGCTGGAGCCACCTGGGAAGCTTCAGGAATGGCTGATGGTTATCACAGTCAGGACAGGGCGAGTGGCTGCCCCTCTGATTCATCATGGACCTGGAATGGACCCAGAGAAGTGACCAAGAGGATGTGTGGCTGCTGCTATGAATTCAGGCCACTTCAATCCAGAAAGAGGGAGGCTGAGAAGGGGCAGCTCAACCATTCAAGTCAGATGTGGATGAGGACAGGGGACTTTAGACTCACTCTTCAAAAGATCAGTCATCAAGTGGCAGAAACGTGCAAGCTGAAGTTGCATAGATCTAGGTGTGAACCCCTTTCTAGCCCCTCCCTGGCTGGGGGCCTCAGATAAGTTAACCCCTGTAAGTGTCAGCCTCCCCTTCTGTGCCATCTCAGAGGACCAATGTGAGAAATGGACGATAATGTAGGGGGATATCAGAGTGGTCATCCCCCGCTCCCTCCCATCACTGCAGAGGGGAGGCCATGCACTCCCCACTGCTACCTGGGCGGTCACCAAGATTTTCAATACAGCACTCCACACATGTCCCCCAACCCTCTTCTCCAAGGACCTAGATACTCTTAACATGGCATATGATTCCTGGTCATCAAGCTACTCAGATGCCTAAGTCCAACTATAGCAGGCCTCAGTTTGATAGGAAAGGGAGAGAGGGAAATAAGTGACTCCCCTCCAGTATGTCCTCAGAAGAACCGCAGCATACAGCTCACCCAGTAGAAGCATTGTCTGTGAGTAAGCACAAGGCTCCCAACCTTTAACCTGCGTCCTCTCCTCTGAGACACAAAACCCTCACCTTGTATATTCTGACATTTCAGAATAACTCGTGTGACTAAAACCAAATCAATAGTGTTTTGTTGTTGTTGTTGTTGTTTTTTATGGTGCTGGGGATCCAACCCAGGGCCTTGCTCATGGGAGACAAAGAGCTCTACCACAGAGCTAGCTCCCCAGCCCAAAGCAATAGTGATTTTAAAATAAGCATTTCAAACAGTACTCACTTCCTCTCCACTGGCTATTCTATTACTCCCCCAAGGGGTGTCCAATGGTTAAAACCTCTGGAGTCAAGTAACCTAGACTCCACCCCGCCAGCTGCGTATACCTTGGGCAAGTCATTCAACCTATTTCTTCAGCTATACACTGGGGATGAAAAGAGCAGCCACATCAGAGCCACGTGAAGATGAAGTGTGTGAACACTCAGCACATCACCTGTCATGTGCCAGAGCTTGGTCACCAGCGGTAACAATGCTGGGCCTCCTCCCCCATCCCTTGCAGGAACATACTTGCTTCCACCCAGATCCCAAGAACCTGGTGCCAGCCAGCGTTTGAGGTGGGGTCCCCCTGACTGGAGTTTGGCAGAGCACACATTTCACAACAAAAAGGGCCAGCAGTGCCCTTTGAAAGACCTGTCCCCACGGCACACGGCACACGTCACACACTGTTGCCCACATGTTCAAATCTCCCCCAAATTGTGAGCTCCCTCAGCTTTGAGCTTAAGCTGTGAACTTCTACTTCACACTGTGGGGGGTGGGCTATATAAAGGTCAAATGAACTGAGGTGTGCGTGGACAGCTACAAGTCAGACTGGCTCCCCGAGGCTGGGCAGTACAAGAGGCCCTGATCCTCTATAAAGTTCCAAAAAACACCACAGTTCACGATCTGTCCCTCAGGGCCCCGCCTCCAAAACAAAAAAGCCTCAGGAATGGATAGGGCCCTCTCCACGCTACCACCCCCGGGTTTCAGGGCCCCAAATTCCCCTTTTAGGGCCCCAGAAAAGAGCCTCGGCCTGGGTGTTTGACCCCTGGTCCCTGCACAAGGCCTCCCTGGAGGGCCAGCTCACACAGATAAATGTAAAACATTTATCCTTTGTTATAAATGATGCCCTGGATGGCCATCCGACCCACTGTCTCCTGGTCTCCTCATCTCCAAGTTCCTAAAGTCTCAGCCAAAGACAACAGTGTGGGCTCATTTCTCCAGGGCCCAGAGTGGAAGGCTCCCCAGCACCTGGGAGCAGCTGGACACTGGAACTCAAGGACTCATCGCGGCTGGTCTCCCTGTCCCGTGCCAAGTGCATCTATAAACAAGCCCTCTCAGTGGCTCCCTACAGCTTCTCCCAAAGGGTAGAACCAGGCTAGAATCAGGGCAGCCCACCACAAGTGTGATCAACCAGTGGGGCCTGGCCCGGGAGGTGGTCCCTGGGCACAGTCAGCCTTTGCACTGCTGGCTTTGTGCCCAGAGTCTTGGATGATTCACCAATGCCCAGGGCTGCTGCCTTGTAGCGAGCTGCTGGAACCCCAAGAGCCATGGGATCTGTGTCACACTGCTGTAGGTCCCACTGTGTTACAAGCTGGTGGGGAGCATGAGCCTGCTGGAGATGCCTGGATGCTGGGCTGTTGTGCGTGATTCTGCTTGCTATAAAACAGCCAGACATTCCTAGGACCTGGAATCACGCCGAGGCCATGGAACTAGCCTTCCCAGCCATATATCTCCAGGCGGGGGACAGGCCTGAGACATCTGAGATAATAAAGACATGATTGTCTCAGTCCTGGGGCTTGTCTCCCCTTTGTCCCAGGACTCAACAGCCAGCAAGAAGTTGAAAGACATCCTCCCCCTTCTCCTGGGAAAGTACAAATTCATCAGCTTCTACAGCCCCTGGGGTGAGCTTCCCAAGAACCAGGCCCAAGCCGAGGCTCCTGCTCTCAGTTCATCAGAGCAGAAGGTAATCTAGGGCCCACCCATGGGCAGCACATGGACACACAGACAACCAGAGGCAGTGAACACTCACAATACACCATTGTCCGTGCACATCTCTAGTTCTCACCAGTCCTACTACACGGGAACTATTTAATTTTAGGGATGAAGAAACTTAGGAAAGTTAATGGGCTTTTCCTATGTCACACCTATTATTAGATGGCACAGATGGGTCAGAAACCTAGATCTGTTTTACTCCAAAACCTGTTTAATTTCTGAGGTAACTCTAAAGCTATTTGTTCTTTTTATCAACATTCCTTCTCCCCCAACCTCCAGTTTCTCACCCCTTTAACATCTGAAAGGAAAAATGTATTCGAGGGAGGCAAAACCAGGCCCCTTAATCTGGAAGCCAAAGCAGCAGCTGGCAGTCTGGTCTCCCGAGTCATTTCTACCTCTATCGGACCAGGCAATGACAACAGCCTGTCATTAGGATGTGTGGCTCCATGGAGGGAACACAGGGCCAGGAGAGGGGCTTAGGATGGACCTGGCCCACGCTTTGTAAAGTCGTGGAAAGCTGGTCCTAGTCTTGGCCTCAGAACCCACTGGCTAGAAACAAGGCACCCGCACATCAGAGCAGAGCACGCACTGGCTCCAAATCCACACTTGGTCTGCCTGGAGAAAGCTTGAGCAGGCTCAAATCAATTTTCTCATTTATAAAATAAACACCCGTTCTACTGGCTCACAGGTCTTTATGAAGATGAACATGACAGCATTTCATCACAGCTTTATAGACAGATGGTATCAGGGCCCATATATGCTGTTCCCCTGTTGGTTTCTTTGGCATTCCTGATATCCTTTCTCCCTGCCTTTCTTCTTTTCAAACATCTGAGAGTACTGTGTGCTCGACACCGTGCTGGATACAAGGAGAAGCTCCAACACTGGGTAAGAAAAGACAACAGACATAAGATCATCAGGCAGTGGGAGCCCAGAGCTGGCTGCAGGGCCAGACTTGCAAGGTATGGGCATGGCAGGCCCATGCACTTCTGTCTCAACTTCAGGCTTGGCAGCAGAGTCCAGAGTATCCGCTTCCCCAGCTCAGGTTGTTCATTTCAGGACATCATGCTCTTTCCAAGCTACTTCCTTCTCAGCCCAGGATCCTACCAGCCCTCCCCTAATTCACCTGCTTTTTCTATCCTCTACTCACTGGACTTTGCAAACTAGGGAGCTTCCAATCTTGGATCCACAACTGCACTTCTTGGAACAAAAGGGAGTTGAGAGAAACCAAGCTGTAGGAAATCTTCCTAAACGGCCCAAGAAAAAGCAAACATTCCCCTTTTTGGCCATCTTGGCTCAGAACCATGTGAGAATGTGAAGGTCATCTGGTCCAATGGTCCCAGCACATGTCCTGAAGATGTGCTCTCTGCTTACACACATTTCAGCCGACCCCAACTTTTCCACAGCCAGGAAACAAACCACTTACCTCTAAACTCCACCCCACATGTGGACATTTCACTATTCCATGACAACTCAAATTTGATACTGTTTATAGGGATAGAACACATATGTCTACATGGAGAATGTCTTGGTCTGCAAGTTTCGCAAAGACAGAGTCTGCACTAAGGCTTAATCATGAACCAATTTTTTAGAGTTAAAATTCTGAGCCAGGCATGATGATGTACCCCTGTAATCTCAGCTACTCAGGAGGCTGGGGCAGGAGGATCACAAGTTCAAGGCCAGTTTGGGCAACTTGGCAAGACCTTATCTCAAAATAAAATAAACAGGGCTGTAGCTCAGTGGTAGAGGGCCTGCCTAGCATGAGCTAAGCCCTGGGTTCCACCCTTAGCACGACATACATATATATACACAAGAATTAAAAAGGAGACTGAAGACCGATCTTGGCTGAAGGTAACCTGAAAGGCAATTTCAAGCGAATTAAGCAGACTGGGGTCTAAGGAACTGGCAGCAATTATTTGAGAAACGGGATGCGAGATGATTGGTTTTGTAAGATAGCAAGCTTCTCAGAAACAGAAGTACAGGCTGCAGGCAGAGGATAACAACTCTGAGGGCACCTTTGTTATTTGTTTTGGAGTCTGTACTCGCCTTTGGAGGGCAATGAGAAAGAGACCCAAACCTTGCTAAGTCCCAGGTACACAAGTAGCCAGATTTCTCTTGCTGTTTCTCTGCCACCTAGTGGCTGCTTTGGATCATTACATATCCACCTCAAGTCCATTCTCCCTAGCCTTCCAGTGTCTTCCTAAGTGATGGCGTCATTTAGATAGCCAGCATGCTGGTGGGTGCTTGACCTACATTATTGCTACTGTTCAGAACACCACAAGGTAGGTATTAATTCCTTTTTTTGGAAGGAAAAACTAAAGCTTACAAAAGTCATTTATCCCAGGCTCTTCAGGGTCAGCAGAGATGTGACACCAGCGTGCATCCTCATGTCATTGTACACTCTTGAGGAAGAGAAGGCGACCCCAAAACTAAAGGTAACTTCAATTCTTCCACAAACCCCTACATGCCCCAAGCCCTTTACATCTAGCTACCAGCGTGGTCAAACAGATGGTCCCACAGCCTTCCCAGCAATACATATTTCCCCGTTCTGCTCCCCTTTCTGAAAACTGAGAAGCCATACAAAATGGGTACTTGAATGTTCGCTGGAATATTATCAATCATCAAAGAGTGGCTGGGGTGTGGCTCAGTGGTAGAGTGCTTGCCTAGCATGCATGAGGCCCTGAGTTCACTCCTCAGCACCACAAAATAAAATAATAATAGTAAATGTGACACATCCATACAACAGAATGCTATTTAGCCATAAAAAGGAATGAGGTAGTGATACATGCTACATAAGGATGAACCTTGAAAACATAACGCTAAGTGAAACAAGTCAGACACAGAAGACGACATGATACACAATGACCAGCAAGGGCAACGCCACAGGGATGGAAGTGAATCCGCCACTGCTTAGGCCTGAAGGGATGGGGAAAGGGGCTTTAGGGATAACAGCTAAAAAGTACAGGGTTTCTTTCTGAAATAAAGAAAATGTTCGAAAATTTATCATGGTGATAGTTTCACAATTCTGAATAGACTGCATGCTACATGAGTCATATCTCAATGAAGCTGTTAAACCTACCTCACCTAAAGTGACAGGTTGATCTAAATCACCTCAAAAGGCCACTCCAGATGCCTTTTTGGCTGATAGTCACCTATCATGTCATTCCCAGCACTGATATCTTGACCTGAATGAACCCATACTGCTGCTAACACCAGTCTCATCAAGGGTCACCTGAGTAACTGCTCTATGGCCTCCCTTCAGCTGTCTACCCACAAGAGGAGCGTGCCCTCTCTTCTTACCTTAGGGAACCCAAACCTCAGATAAACATACCCACTGTCTCCAGGAGAGAAAAGCAGGGCAGACCGCTAAATCTAAATTTCCTGTAAAATGGTTATATACAAGTTTCCATTGCTGTTATAGATACACCACGTATCACTCAGAGGTAACAGCCAATCAGCAAGGCCCACTGAGGCAGACATTAGAAACACAGCTTCTGCTCTGAGCCTGCTAGAGAACTCTCTTCTTAATTCCTACCTGACAGTCCCAACTCACAAGTTTTTACCTCACCTTCAGTCTTCCAGGCACTTGGGGTAGAGTCTAATGGCCCACAAGCTCAAGGGAAACTCTATGTCTGCAGAGTTTGTTTTCCTATAATGTGTTGCAGACTAAGTTTTGCTACTCTTCACTAACAACAGCTGTTCATCCAATATAAAAAAGCAAGCACCTGTCAGGCATAGTGGCACATGCCTATAATTCCAGTAACTTAGGAGGCTAAGGCAGGAGAATCACAAGTTCGAGGTCAGCCTCAGCAACTTAGCAAGACCCTGTCTCAAAATAAAGAGGGCTGGGAATGTAGCTCAGTGGTAAAGTACCTCTGGGTTCAATCCCCAGTACAAAATGTGGCAGGGCGGGCAGGTAGGGGATGTTCCTTTTGCATACCTACGTCCTGGGCTGTGTATAAGATCCAGCTTGGTTCTGCCACTAAATGAGCTTTGTGTGCCTTTGAGCAAGCAGCTCTCCCCTTACCCTGTGTGAAACAAGGGACTGAAGATAATCCTGGATCTCTCCTCAGCACATAAAACCTTCCCCTAAAACTTGTAGTTACTAATACTGATTTGTTTAAAAAACAAACTTAAATAGCCAGAAAAGACACCTATAATAAGAAAGTAGGGGGTCAGACTGGACAGCTGCCAAACTGAGCTACATCATGTTTCCTCTATATACAGGACTCAGTAGGGATTTGTTGTCCTGGCTTGGGGGAGATGGGCTCTTGAGGACTTAACTATGTCTAAGACTCTAAACATTCTAGCTCTTCAAAATACTTACAGTTCCATGATACATATAAAACCTAGATTTCAAGAAGCGAAAATTTCCCCCCCTTAATGGCCTTTGAAGATTACCAAGGACATCCTTTCTCAAATCCCAGAAGTCTAAGGAGCCAGAGCTGATGGACAGTGGAGTTCCTACTTTGACTTCTTCTCAGCACTTAACACAATTTCTGACATATCATATTTCACTCCAACAAGAATATAAATTCCACAAGAAGAAAAAATGTTGTCACACAGCTCACAGTGAATATAGTATGTTAAAAAGACGAATTAATGGACAAATGAATGAACTGCAGTAATTTACTGATATGCAGAGGAAGAAACTACACAATATACCTGTACCTATACCAGGTGCCACCGCCGGGGTACACCACAGAAAAAAGCGGCATGATAATATAGTTGAAAATTCCTAGAGGCAGTGACCATGTACAGTAGAAGAATACCTTTCTACTGACAATCAGAGGTATTCCCAAAGCCACCTCTAGCCACCCTCAATGGGGTAAGCCACACTTTGTTTGTTCTCTTTATTATCATTATTCCCAGAGGGACATCAGATCCACCAGTTGGTAAGTGACCAACACCATTAGCTCCTCTGAGAGTTCCATGAGCCAGAAAGGCACTGGTCATTCTTCCACCCCACAGATAGTCAACCCTTGATTACCCTACATTTCTAGAGCCACCACTAAAACAGAGTAGGGCAAAGCTGCCATAAAGATCACAGGTCTAAACACAAAGAACCCTGGAGTTTAGTCACCAAATAGCTGTGCTAACCTAAGCAAACTGTTTTCCCTCCCAGAGCCCACACCTTTCGTTATTTTAAAATGTAATGGATTCCCAGCCCTGGCTCGCCTACCTCAGAGACTGTGGGGACACATTAAAAGGAAGTCAAACACTGTGCAAATGGAAAATCCTAGTTGTTTTTAGAGAGGAAACGAGCAACAGCACAACTCAGCACTAGCTGGGTCTTACCCAGAGGGACTTGAGGGTTCAGAAATGCTGCTGGGGCTGTTCGGCAGATTCTCAAACTGTATTCCCTGCCCATATAAACTGCTAAGCGTGGTCTCCAGGGAGGGTTCGGTTCAAAGTATCTGCCATTCAGGGCATCTTTAAAGTCTCTGACTCCTCAGAAGCAAGTTTCCCTCAAGGTAATCACACTACAGCTAGTGGTAATGGGCAAACACAGCTCTAAGCACTTCACACATGTGAACTCACTGAATCCTCACAAAGGCCTATGAAGTAGGTATTGTGACAAGGAAAACATCAAAGTTCATCCAGCTGGAACAAGCTGGGCAGTGACTCTAGAGCCCCTGTTCCCACTCACTACTCTGTGCTGCCTCTTGTCAAATGGACAGACCAGCCACCCTGTGAGCCACAGTCACAGCAGGTGACTGACCAACCAACGTTATAAAAGTGCAGTTCTATGAGAAAAATTCCTTCACAAAGCTTTGTCTGCCCGCCCTTTCATCTGAGTGTTCACTGAAGGAAGAAGAGCAGGAGAGAAGGACATATTACCCCTAATCTTCATGACAGCTCTGCAAAAGGTCAGCAGGTATAACTGGTTCAATTTTACGAATAGGTAAATCAAGACTCAACAGTTGAAATAAAGCCAGGCGTGGTGGCACAAGCCTATAATCCCAGCACTTAGGGAGGCTGAGACAGGAGAATCGCGAGTTCAAAGCCAGACTCAGCAATGGCGAGGCGCTAAGCAACTCAGTGAGACCCTGTCTCTACATAAAACACAAAATAGGGCTGGGGATGTGGCTCAGTGGTCGAGTGTCCCTGAGTTCAACCCCCAGTACCCAAAAAAAAAAGCTGAAGTAATTTGCTCAAACCACAGTTAGTTAAGAAAGCCAAGTTCGGGGCTGGGGTTGTGGCTCAGTGGTAAAGCGCTCACCTAACAAGCGTGAGGCACTGGGGTCGATCCTCGGCACCACATAAAAATAAAAGGTATTGTGTCCACTATAACTAAAATGTATATTTAGAAAGAGAGAGAGAGATCCAAGTTCAAGTTTAGGTTTTCTACTCTGAAATATGTGCTACTCTCTTTAAAATTAAAAAGTTCTACACAAAATCGACACTAGAATGATTCCTGAAAGAGGAACAGCAGCAGCAAACTTGCTACCTAATTTTGCAAGAACTGTAAAAGTATCTAACTGCACCGATGAACTGTATTTATGGTTGGACCCTACCGGTATTCCCAGAAGACTAAGTAATTCATAAAATAGAGAAATATCACACCACCACTGTGAAGAAGCCATATTGCACCTCCTAGCAAAAACTAAGTCAGCTTTTAGAGGACACTGCAATACATGAAGCACTACACAATGAACCAAATCTGCAAACTCTCAAATGAATCATAAAAATCTAAACTCAGGGCTGGGGATGTAGCTCAGTGCTAGAGCATATGCTTGGCATGCATGAGGTATTGGGTTCAAATCCCAAGACAAAAAAAAAACCCTAAATCCATTGAAGAAGATCCTTAAGTGGATAATAATCAAGATTCCTAAGGACAGTCTGGCGTGGTGGCACATGCCTATAATCCCAGTGGCTTGGGAGGCTAAGGCAGAAGAATCTCAAGTTTGAGGCCAGCCTCAACAACTTAGCAAGGCCCTAAGCAACTTAGCAAGACTCTATCTCAAGATAAAGAAATTTAATGGGGGGAAGGGGGCTTGGGTATGTGGCTCAATGGTAAAGCACACCCAGGTTCAATCTCTGGTACCAAAAAAAAAAAAAAAATCCTAAAAACTCAAAAGTTCACTTGTATATTTAATACACCAATACTAACTGTATACATTTTTTATTAGCTATCTATTATTAGCTGGCAAAAAATATTCTTATAGCTATAAGAGACTAGAGAGGCAATGGATCCTGTACAGGTGGTGTTCGATTCTCCTGGCAGTGCCTTAGAGGCCCCTGGAGGGAGCACACGTGCATGCTGACTTAAGCCCAGGAGGCAATGGGGGAGCAAACCTGCTGGGACCAAATCAACCCAGCAGCCACTCATGATACCATCTGTTCCTATCACAGGGTTCTAGGTAGGATTTTGGGGGGGGGGGTCTGTCTACTGCTAAAATACACAAACCAAACAAGAACAGAAAACGTAGGGCCCAAAGGGGTACAGCAATTTGCCCAAGGAAATTCTGATGTCCCAATTAGAACCTGTGTCTCTAACTCCCAAGCTAGGTTTTTTTCCAGTAGTGTTGTTATTACTATGGGGGAAATGAAGAGATAACATCAAACATCTTAACACAGTTAACAGTATAAACAGGCTCAACTAGTCACATTTTATTTACCAGGGTTCAAGGTCTCTAGGGGCTAAGGAAAGAGTGGCCTTGGAATATAAACTGACAACCAAGACAAGTTTTATAGCAGCAGCAGAGACAAATGCAAACACAGCATCCTTTGGTGAGAATGGGTGAGGCCATTCACACATGAGGCCAATGAAGAACTCATAGGTACTGCCCACCCTCCACAAGTTGCCAAAGGATGCATCTAACTCCCTAACACCTCAATACCAACAGGACAGTAAAGTTCTAAAGTAACGGAGAAAAAAAGCAGTCCTTTCAGAAGTAAATATTTCAGAATCAAGCCCATAATCCCTCTCCATCAAACCAGGCAGACCTTGTGAAATTTCACAAAGGGCTAAGATGCTAGCATCAGGGCTCCATGATGGGTCCAAAGCTCCAGACACATTTCCTGTGGTTAGAGATGAAACATAACCATCAGAATTCATATAAAGCGAGGGAGGAGGACATACTCTCAAATTCCCTGAAGACTTTAGGCAATGGGCTGGGGCCCCTCACTCCTCCAGCAGCCCAAGACCAGAAGGTAACCAGGTTCTCTGGTCCTGGTTTGCCATGAGTCAAAATGATGATGGAAGTGATGACAGCTACTGCTGATCTCATTTACAGCTGGCACCTACCACTTGCCAGGCACTGGGCTAGGTGCTTTGCATACAGCAATTCACAACTTTCAAAGTACAACTATTTCCATCTCAGAGAAGGCAAGTCTCTAAATATTTACATTACTTGCCTAAAGTCAGAGATCAAGTGATAGAGCCAAACTCAGATTCAAAGACTACACATGCACTTTGTAAAGCTTCACAATGCCTTCAGTTTTGCCATCTGACAAAGAATGGCAGAAGAACACCATCTATTCCTGTCTCCCTTACAGGGCTATACTGTGAGACAAACAAATCCATGTTTATGAGTTTACTACCCAAACTCAAAACTGCCTGAGGCCCCCTCACTGTTTTTGTTTTTGTTTTAATAATTTTTTAGCTGTAGATGGACACAATATCTCTATTTTATTTATTTGTTTTTATGTGGTGCTGAGAGTCGAACCCGGTGCCTCATGCATGCAAGGCAAGCGCTCTACCACTGAGCCACAACCCCAGCCCCCCCTCGCTGTTGAGCAGTAGGCGCAGCTATAGTCCCATCACATTGCTGGACTGGGGTCAAGCCAACAGAAGGGAAGCACGTTTTAGAGCAGGGTTCCCATCCCCTGGCCAGTTTCCTCACCAAAAACCCACTCTGTGAACTCACAGGCCTACTATAATGGAACCAAGGGCACCAGGGCGCAGACTCAGGGCAGACCACCCAAATCCAACTCCCAGATCCCTAACTCAGCTCTGAAGCCTTGGACAAATTACTTAATTAATCATAACATACCTCAAGTTTCCACATCTAAAAAATGGGATTGCTGTGAGGAATGAGTTAATTCACAAAAGGGCTTAGGGGCACAGAATAAAACTCAAACGTTCTTATTCTTTTTTTTTTTTTTTAATGTTTATTTTTTAGTTGTAGGTGACAGAATATCTTTATTTTATTTTTATGTGGTGCTGAGGATCGAACCCAGTGCCTTATGCGTGCTAGGCGAGCACGCTACCACTGCGCCATAATCCCAGCCCCAAAAACGTTCTTATTCTAAAAGACCAAATGAGACAATGGACAAGGTGCCTCAAGATCCTCTAATGCCCTCCAATGGAAAAGGATGTCATTCTCTCATGCTATATAACTGAACTCAAAGCCTGTTTCTCCAAAACGCTGCTCCCCAATCAACCTACCCTTGTACTGGAACCTTTTTCTAGGATTTTGCTTGCCCTGGCCACCATAGATGCTCAAGCTACAATTTCAGCTTTGTAATTAGTCACATACATTTCATTTCCACACTAAGTAATAGTCAAGCCCACGGGGGTTTCAGAATCAGAAAGATCTGCATTCTAACTTGACTGGAGACACTAAGCACACAGTTGGCCTGATCTCCAGAGATTTATTTCCCTGACACCCAGGGATCCTAAAAAGACATGAGCAATTTTAAAGGGGAAGCACCTAGAACTCTTTGGAAACAATGCACTGTGCATGTGAAGGCACCATCTATGAACCAAGAAGCACCCTTCCCAGATACCAAATCTGTCACACCTTGACCATGAAATTAGAGAGCTTAAGAGAAATGCCATCTTTGTGTCTTCTTAAGGAGAAGGTAAACTGCCTTAAGCTGAGACATCCTACCTCTCAAAACGCTAAATCTGCACTCCTATAGCAGATCAGAGAACACACACCTTACACACACCCATGAGCACGTCCAAACGCGTTCAGCAGGTACTTCACCCATGACCTAAACTCCTCCTACCACAATGAAAATCTGGTGACTGCTAATATTTGCATAGCACCTTTGTGTTCACAAAAAGCTTTCACAGATATGACCTCATTTCATCCTTACAGCCCTGAGATGTAGATATTACCATTATTCCTGATTTACTGATATAGCTTAGGGACATTCATAGACTTTTCCAAAATTACACAGTAAAGTCAGAGTCAAAGGGGTAATTATTTCCCTATACTACCTTGGATTTTAGATTTGGATTGCCTATGAATTCCCAGGCTGATTCCTAACAGCCTCTCTTGAATAATTCAGTAGTCTCCCCATTTCACTGAGGTGCTAAATCAGCCTCTATTATTTTGTGCCATAGATCAAGACCCCAAAATAAAATAGTTTAGGTAGAGTGCCCTGGATTCAACCACCAAAGTTTTAACAAATTCACCACTAGGTGGAGCTAATCTCAACCATGCGAAATGCTCATAGGTTAGCTCACTAGGAAAAACAACAAAAAGGGCCAGAGTTAAAATTAGCTAGGTAAAAGCAGCAAGAAACAGCTTGGTACTGGCACAAGCTTTCTCACTTTCATGGGGCTATGCTACAAAACCCATGATCAGAGAATTAGGATTTTCAGTTCAAGGCTCATGGTTCAAGCACTAAGTATTTAGAAACCACATAAGACACACCCTTTCCAGTTCCTGCCTCTGAGAAGACATATGTGACTGCATCAATTTACAGATAAGATACAAATCAAGACACAGGAACTAAGACTGTATCCAGTCAAACATTAATCCACTACTACCAAACTAATCCACAAATGTGGCAACTACCTGTTTAATCATTCAGTCTTAAAAATCAAACCACCTGAAACTAGATATGCACTGATACAAATGAGGGCCATATGAACACTGCCCTGCCCAAAGGTCTCACAAATAACAGGGCAGGGGGAGTGGGAGAATCTGTAGCAAAGGAATAAAGTAAACCCTGTTTTTAAGTTTGCAAGAAACTTCCTTTCCCAACAAGTCCAATTTAGTCTGCCAGAATAGTTTCAATTTCATTAATTTCTAGCACTAACTTGCAGCAGTACACACCTGTGACCCCATCAGCTCAAGACGCTGAGGTGGGTGAATCCCAAGTTTGAGGCCCGCCTAGGGAATTTAGCAAGATCCTATCTCAAAATAAAATATAAAGGACCAAGGATGTACCTCTCAGTGGTAGAACACTTGCCTATCATGTCCAAGGCCCTGGGTTTGATCCTGAACACCACCAATTAAAAAATAAGAAGAAAAATTTATATGACTACAAACTTTGTAAACCCACTTTCTGAGGAAGGAATCAAGAATTGAATGCTGGTTTGGGAGAAGTTTAGAAAATCTGATTGCTCAAAGACAATGCTGCAGGCTTAGAATAGCTCAGTGGAAGAGCGCTTGCCTAGCATGAGATAGGCCCTGAGTTCAATCCCAACACTGGGGAAAAGATAAATCTTTAAAGAATAATGTCCCCAAAATAATTTTTATAAAAATGTGATGCCCAGATCCTATCTCAAGACAGTGACTAAAATAGCTCCAGGCATTATTTTCATTTTCAAAAAATAAGACATTTGGAGGGCACAGTGGCACAGGCCTATAATCCCAGTGGCTCAGGAGGCTGAAGCAGACGGATCATGAGTTCAAAGTCAGCTGACCCTGTCTCTAGATAAAATATTTAAAAGGGGCTGGGGATGTGGCTCAGTGGTTAAGTGCCCCTGGATTCAATCTTTGGTACCTAAATAAATAAACCATTTTAAAATGTCCATCGGTAGCCGGGCGCGGTGGCTCACGCTTGTAATCCCAGCACTTAGGGAGGCTGAGACAGGAGGATCCCGAGTTCAAAGCCAGCCTCAGCAATGGCGAGGCACTAAGCAACTCAGTGAGACCCTGTCTCTACATAAAACACAAAATAGGGCTGGGGATGTGGCTCAGTGGTCGAGTGCCCCTGAGTTCAGTCCCTGGTGCCTAAATAAATAAATAAATAAATAAATAAATAAAATGTCCATCGGTGCTGGGTGTGATGGTGCACACCTGTAATCCCAGCACTTTGGGAGGCTGAGACAGGAGAATCGCGAGTTCAAAGCCAGCCTCAGCAACAGCGAGGCACTTGAGACCCTGTCTCTAAATAAAACACAAAACAGGGCTGGGGATGTGGCTCAGTGGTCGAGTGCCTCTGAGTTCAATCTCCGGTACTCAAAAAAAGTCCATAGGTGCCATCTACTCAAACGTTTTGGAAGTTTAAGTAAGGTTTCTGTCACCAAAGTGTGTACTGGTCCCCAAACATAGCTAGCCAAAATTGTATATACAAAACTTTTAAAACCTCAATTGATTCCCAAGTTCAACCCTATACCCATAGATTCAGCATCTCAATGGAATTTCTTTAACCTTCTCATGCAATTGCTGACCAACCAGGCACCCGACTTACATCTGAGATCTGAACATTGACGAGGTGTAGTTATTTTACAGAACAAAGAAGACAGCAGAGGAGAAGGCACACAGGGAGTGTGGTGAGCAGAGCCACTCAACTTCATCACAGTAAAGGGAGGCCTGTGTACACCGAAGGCTCCTCATTTCTACCCTCACAGATTTCAGACTCACCAAGTCCTAAGGATCCGGGAACCCTGGTGACTGAGAGAGATGTTCACAGCTCCCATTGAGAAAAACACTGCCACAGAGCAGAGAGCTGATTATGAGCCTGCACCTTATTTCAATAGGTTAGAAAACGCTTAGCTTACCTTTGATTCTGAAATATCTGTCACTTCTACTTCAGAAAAAAAAACACAATTATGAACCAAAGTCCATTTACAACTATGACACACTAAATTTAGGGCTTTCTTTACATCTTAACCCCACTAATCTGCAAAGTGACCTTAAAACTCCCAATATACTCCTTTATTACACTTTTTCTGCAATGTAAAGCTTCAATGACTCACTGGATATGCCTCTAAGTTGAACAATTCTGTCAAAATCAAATTCTAATGCCAAAATTACCTGAAGGCAGCCAGACAAGAAGTATGGAAAGATTCTAGGAGAAACTAAGTAGAGCAGGAAGAAAGCACTCAGCTTTGAGGAGGAGATAAAGATGTAGACCTAAGATGCAAACCTGGGCCTAGCAAGACAGTATGGGAAGCCAGGAATACGGGTTTTAAGCCACTATACAGCTGTGCAGTGATGGGCAAGTCACCTACATTTCCTCAACTTTCCTCACATGTGCAAGGTTATGGAATTTTACTACCTATTTCCAATTCTGTGAATGTAGCATATGAACCAAACTAAAAAACTGTTCCCCCACCTAGCTATTCTTAGCGTGTTTTAAATCCCACCACTTAAGTCCATTGTAAAGTAACAATACCAAATATATACCATACAAGGTATGTACTACACAAGGGCACCATCTCTAAGGCAGTACTCTTAGCCTCATAGTCAAAGTTGATTTCTGTATTTACTATGAAAGTTGTACCAAATGACAGCCAACCGTTTTGTTCCTTAAAAAAAAAAAAAAAAAAAAAAAAAAAAATCCGAATATTATCACAACACATTCATAGAACACTTGGGATTTTTCTAATTGGCACAAAGGTCCATGTGGGCTGGCAGTGGCCCAGATACCCATGGGGGCTCCAGGTGACCACAGCACTGCAGCACATGGAACACAGTGCAGAGTACCCTACAGGATATTAAATGGACGTCCTTATCGCTGCCTGCCTTACACCTGCACTGCTTGCCACACGGCCTGAACTGCCATTCTCCAAAGTCTCCAGTGCCCAGTACAGAACAGTGCTCAATAATGACAAATGAGTCTGTCACAGGTACGCACACAAACAAGGCTCCGACTCTCGGAAGCAGTTTGAAGTGGGATGAAACCACATGGTTATTAAAGAGGGGGCAGCAATCAAAACCATAAGGGAAAGTAAATTCTAACCAAAAGTCAGGAGACATTTATTTTATTCCCTGCTATATTCTTAGTGCCTTAAGTGCTTAAGAAAATAAAACTACTTACTGAATTTACCAAAAGACTGTAGGAACAAGTGAATGGCACTAACTTTAGCTTGGCTGTATGACACCTTTGAAACAACAGAATATAAGAAATTGTAGGGCTGGGGCTACAATTGGCTCAGTGGTAGAGCGCTTGCCTAGCATGCGTGAGGCACTGGGTTCGATCCTCAGCACCACATATAAGTAACAAATGAATAAAATAAAAATCCATCAACAACTAAAAAAAATATATTTAAAATAAAATAAAATAATAAAAAGAAATTGTAAATGTGCTTGACTTGGCCGTCCTCTAGCCCACCATGATAGGTCCACTCAGGCAGCCATTGCTCTATGAAGATAGTCTTCATAATGAGAAACAGAGTCCAGCTGAGCCCAATCTGAAGCCAGGAGGCAAGTCTGACTGACCCAGAAGTGAGAAAGACAAGTGCTTCCTGTAGTAAGCTTCTATCCTGATGATTAATAATGTAGCATTATTGTGGCACCAACTAATAAAACGGGGCTTAAAAAAAAAAGGTGGGGTGGGTAGAAAGGTGGGAAGGGAGAAGTACTGGGGACTGAAACGCAGCAAACCATGTTATATGCATTTATTTTGTCAAAATGTGCCCCACTATTATTTATAACTACAATGCACCAATAAAAACATTCTTAAATGTAAAAGAATAAGAACTATTTTCAGATTTTGAAGTCTCTTTACTGTAGGCTTTCGTTTAAAAAAAAAAAAAGGTAGGAGCACTTTGAGAAAAAAGACTCAAAGCAATACTTAGAAAATAACACGTTGGTGAGGTCTTCAGTTCTATGTAATTAAATCACCATGCTCTAAAGTTAGGTGAACACAGGGTAGGACTCACAGAGAACATGGAAAGCTAAAAGAGGAGTGATCTAAAACCACTTTCCTGATATGATTTATTGAGATACTGTAATCATGACGAATCCAGCCCTTCCTTAAAAACAGTGGAGCTGCTGCTCCCAGGTGACATGCTGCCCCTTCCCTCTGCTACATAATAAGCTCCTAATGCGGGTCAGCTTTATCTTTCTTGAGCAGGGGTATACCATGTTTCTCAGCACCCAGAAAACAAATAACCGTAAATAACCTCAAAACTGGAGAAACAAAAGGGGAAAATAATCCAAACTTAACAATGAAGAAACAGAAACAGCACTATTATACCCATTCTATAAAGATAACTACAGGACACGACTGATTTAATGTCAGCTCTTCAAAGCGAAAGGAGGCAGAGAACACAACTTTAGACGTACACGAATTGGAGGTATTCTGATTATACTATGAAAAAAATCACTTCAGAATAAAGGAAACACTGCATGGTTCCTCTCACACCAGTCGTTTCTTCCCCTTGGAATACACTCTTCTACTGGCAAAGTCCAGCTTGAAGGATACAGCTTTAACAAATTACAGAGCCTACTTCTAAGATCTTCAGTAAAACACATTTGAGAACACCAGTGATATGTTCATGTTGTATCAGACTAAATACTGTAAAGTTTGCTTCAAGCTGAGTCTGCAATAATCCTGTTCACAATAATCCTTTTCCAACCTCTAAACCACACTCCCTGGGCAACATCACTTATCTACTATAAACAAATTGTTGCGTCAAAGAGAAAATAATATTTAAATAGAAAAACATGTTACCTTCATCTGCTAGTTACCCATGTTCTTTTGATATGCAGAAGTTAAATGGAAAATATTTGTAAAGTCAATCCCTTTGTCACCCTTGTTCTGATGCATGCATAATTCATCAACACAACCATGTGAGCTACCTACTTTGATTCATTCTTAAAATCATGTACCCATCCAATGACTATTTTCAGAGCCATATCTTAGGTCCAACATTGCTCTAAATCAGGGGTACAGTGATAATTAAGGACCTACAAGTAAGGATACCCATGTGTCTGCTCTCCAGGGTACACAGCAAGATCCAGATACCTCTCCCTAGTATAGTCAATAAGAATAAATATGATACATTGGTTTAAAACTGGTAAAGTTTAGGTATGTCTCTTCCCAAACAACCCTGCTTAGTTCTAGCACAGCGTGGAATCACAGGAACCATGGCAAACATGACTCCCTATAGAGAACTATCAAACTGAGGTCTACGCTATTATCAACCTTAACTGGATTAAGGTTTTGAGATTCTTATACATATCTGTATAAAGCCCGTAGGGTAAATATACTATTCTTGCCATCTAAAGAAAATGCTTCAGAAGGCTGAGATGTACTTGCCTGACACGAGTAAAGCCCTGGGCTTGAGTCCTAACACTCAAAAAAAAAAAAAAAAAAAAAAGAAGAAGAATCAAGGATTCAAATTCACATCTGAGAGTCATAGTTTAGGACAACAACCTAGGAGCACTGGTTCTCAAACCTGGCTGTATTTTAGAAATATCTGGCAATCTTTTTAAAATTCTATTGCTCAAGCTGCACTCTAGTTAGTAGTCAAATCTGAGAACTGATGCAGACAACCTGGGGAAAACTAGCTGCTTTCTACCTAATCAATGATTAAATATGTGCTACCATTTCCCTTCCAACAGCATAGCAGTGAGCTGCCTGAACAATTAAACTCTGCACTAAGAACTGATGCTTACCTATTCAGTGTAAGGAAAGTAGCTTCTAGGCTGCCTGTCAAACGTTGGGGGAAAGGCACAAACCTGAACATACAGAGGGGAAAACATCACAAGCTGAATGCTAGCAAAGAAACAAAAATAATAAAGCTTTAAAATCTTACTCCAAAATTTGTTAGAATTTGGTGTTAAAGAGTCAAGTTCCCACTCCTAAATACCTGAAAAGTAAGAGGCGGAGGGAAAATAACAACCCCCAGGCTGGCTTATGAAGGGTTTTTGTTTGTTTAATACATCTGAAAAGAATGCATATACAAAGAATTGAGACAGGAAAAAGCATTGGTTCAACACTAATGAATCTATAAGATTTAGGATTTGGGGAAGATGGAAAAGATTACCTAAACATTTTTAAAAACTGGAAACTGCAACCAAATAAGCTGGAAAATAAAAATCCCTATTAACACTTATGAAGAGTCTCCACAAGACTCTTGACATGATTTTCATTAAAGGATATCAGTGGGCTAGGGGGGCCTCCTATTCAAAACAGAAATAAGGGGATTCCCAATTGGTCAGTCCCCTTGTTGATAAATGTTCTCCCACTCCATCCACCACCAGCTTCTTAATGAAGCAGGCCCACACCCTCAAACCTGAAAGGATGTCAACCATCCTGCAGGCATCTGTCTTCTAGCACCACCCCTCTTAGTTCTATGTGCCAGGTCTTCAGCTGGGTTCGAGGACCACAACACAACGGAGTTGTAAATCTATGCTAAGTGTATAAGACAATGACTGACAGGGAAAAAATTTTGTTTTTTAATTACAAACCAAATTCATTTGGTGTATTTCAAAAGGTGCAATACTTTTCTTCATTTATCAGTGAAAGAAGTTAGAAATGAACCCTCGCCACCGCGCCCCCCCCCCAAAAAAAAAACAGCAAATGGCAAACAAATTTCCTTGAAAAGTCACAGTCACATATAGAGTGCATCCCAGAAAAGAGGAGGGGCAAGACAGCTGCCACCCATTTTCATGAATTTCATCAAATACTGGATCTACTCAAGGGTGGAGAGAAAAGGCAACTTTCAAAAAGGAGTATATTATTAAACGAGGCATTTACTATACTCCTTCCTAAG
>PVHX01008420.1:0-83712 GCA_004024805.1 Geosciurus inauris | reverse complement strand
TTAAGAAATACAGAAAAGGACAAAAGTGGAGGAAAATCTGGAGAAGCACATAGGAAAGGGATCTTGTCTGTCCTCACTGGCCAAATTTTGTGATTGGTATAACTATGGTGATTTTTAGTCCCAAGGAAAATGCACTGAATATTTTCATTTGCATTTCTTTGTCAGCTTTAATTACTTGTCCATTTGAAAAGCAAATGTTTGTTAGAATCTCATTTCCTACCAACAAGATAATGTGGGCTTAGATGTCATAATTGGAGCAAACTGCATAGTCTTTGACTTCTCGGTCAGGTCCTAGCCATTCTCAATTTTTCAGGTAATAGTAAAAATAATTTTAAAAAGACAATCTTAATTAAAACTGTTATTTACTTTCATATTAGAACTAAAAACTAATCAATGAATGAATTTAAAATTTGCAGTCTGCATAAGAGTACATTACTAAACTATCTTTGTGAAGTCAAGTTAGAAGCCCTAAACCTATTTATGAAATAAAGTTTTTGAAAATTAAGACATGTACTCTCTTTCCCAGAAAGTCATTAGAGCAGATGGTGTTGGTGCTCCAGAAGTGGTGACCTGCTACACACAGCTGTGAACTTCCTGCCTGAGCGCTTTCTTTCAGCTCTTACCAAGCAGGGCTGAAATGGCTGGAAGTTCATGCCTGCAAAAATCAAGTTCAAGACTATGAAAATCGACTTCAGCCAATGAAGGGTAGGAGATAGAAGATAACTACACCAGCTTCTCACCACTTGAGTGGGACAACTCTGAGATGTGTTCTACACTGTCCCCTAGTGGTCCCAAGGGGTAGTGAGCCCTGGTTGTCTTGGTGTTACTTGGATTTAACACACACTCTTGGCTTCTTCCCCTTCCTGTCTCAACACTTCACTCCCTGATAGGAATTTCCTGCAACCACAACTCACATAATTGATTCATCCCCCAACCCTAAACTCAGGGTCTGTTTCTAGCAGAACCAAGCTTAGATAGCTATCAGCATAATTTGGGTTGGACTCTAGCCCAAATGCCCAGATCTTGATAAAAGCTCAATGAATCAAGAACTACTAGGAAGTACAAATTGCTCCTGTAATAGACCAAAATGCGAAACATCTGCACTGACATTCTAATTACACAGGGTTGATTGGGGGTTGTCTGATTGCCTGACATTAGGAATTATTTTCTATTTACACAAAAAAGTAATTTAAAAAATTCCCATATGAACCCTACATCAGAACGGGTGTATGACATGGCAGTATGAAGTCACTTGTGTGTTCCATCAGTAATTTTTAAGTAGCAAACCTTTGTAGGGATATGCTTTTCTCATTCCTGTCCCTTTTGGCCTCTCAGAGACACGTAACTGTTTAATCCATCAGTGTAGTCAGAGGATTCCTATCTAAGACACTTAATGAGTATTTGAAAGTGTTCAAAATGCTTTATGATGTCTGTGGGACCCATTCTGGAAAGGCAGACAGTAAAGTGTGGGAGATAGAGGATGCAGTTCTGGTTCTTTCTATTCACCTTCAAAGAAGAAAACTAGCCATTTGAGTCTTCAAGAGATGGGGACAGTAGAACATTCGGAACTTCCTGGAGTAGATCCAGAACAAAACTGGATTGGAAGTTAAACTGTAGAGATGTTTTTTTTTTCCCTTCTTTGCTGGGTATTGAACCTGGAGCCTCACACATGCTAAGCAAGTACTCTATCACTGAGCTACACCCCAAACCCCTGGACTGGGGGTAAAGATGTAGGTTTTATTCCCACTCAGCTGTGGTGTTGTAGTCAGCTTTTGTGTTGCCGCAATCAAAAGACCTGACAAGAACAAAGGAGAGGAGTGAAAGTTTATTTGGGCCTCATAGTTTCAGAGTTCTCTGTCCACAGACAACTGACTCCATAGCTCCTGGTCCAAGGTGAGGCAGCACATCATGGCAGCAGGGCCATGGCAGAGGAAAGCAGCTCAGGACATGACAACAAGGAAGCAGAGAGTTGTGCCCACCAGGGACAAAATGTAAACCCCAAAGCCACACTTCCAGTGAACTGCTTCTTTCTGCCACACCCTCCCTGCCTACAGTAACCACCCAGTTGACTCGTATCAGTGGATTAATACATTGATTTGGTTAAGGATCTCATAAGACAATCATTTCATCTCTAAACTTTCTTGCATTGTCTCACACTTGAGCTTTTGGGGGTACCTCACATCTAAACTATAATGGCAAGCTATGTGGCATTTGTAGGTTAATTTGATCTCTCCTTAACCTTGGTTCTTTCTTCTTGGAAGAAACTAAAGAATTCCTCAACTCTTTAATTCTATTCTGTAAGCGTAATGTTAATGTATTATTCAGGTCAGTGTTGGTAATTGTAGAAGTAAGGGGTGCCATAATCTACCTAGGGCTTGAATGTGTCCTAACTGATAGATATCGGTTTGGGAAATGGCGCTTTTTGTAATTCAAAGGCCTCTTAACCTAAATCCTTTCAGGAATTTCCTTAACAGCCTTGCTAGTAGAATTCGAAAAATATCTTTTTCTTTTAGCAAAATAAATCCAGAATCTAGAATATCAAATGAAAAGAAAAAACACAATGTTTAAGACCTCAGAAAGAATTGAAGGTTAGATGATAAAGTTATAAATACTCATTTTGAAAGAATATATGCCCGTATCACTATGCAAAGTGAAAATAGATACATTCTGTATTTTTTGAGCTCCAGTCACTAGTGATGTCAGCAAGAGATATATATGATAACTTCAGGCTTATCCTTAATCCCAGTCTCCATTCTCTAATATAGATATATATATTCTCAGGTTTTTATTTGTATGAACATTGGTCCATTTTCCAGTGCTATAACAAAATATGTGAGGATGGGTAATATATAAAGAGAAAGAGTTTAAATCACAGTGTTGAAGATTCATGGGTATAGTGCCAGAAAGCTTAGCTCCTTTGAGAACCCCATACCAGATGGCATCAGAGTGGTGGGAGCCTGTGTAACAGAGGGAGAGAGAGAGCATGTGTCAAGACAGGAAACCAGAGAGAGGGGAGGGCCAGCATTCCTTTCAAAAACTAACCAGGGCCCCACAAAAACTACATTAATCTCTTCTGAGGGCAGCACCTTCAGTGACCTAAAGGCCTCACCTCTTAACAATGCTACACTGAGGACCAAGCTTCTGACACACAAGACTTGGGGGAAAAAACCCACATCCAAATCATAGCAGTATATCAATTTCTTTTCAAATCAACTATAAGATATTCATTCTCGCCCTTACCCCACCCCTTATTTCTCCATAGTTTGCAATGCCTATAGCTCTTCACTATAAAAATCCCAAACACATCATATCTCAACCGATAGAGCAATGTGTTGGTTCCTTTTCACAAATGGAAAAAGTATGTTTCAGAAATATTAAGTAATGGTAGTAGGACTCTAACACACGTTGTTGTGACTCCAAAATTCAGGTAATATTTTTCCTTAAAATATTTTTATTTTCTATTACATATGTAATAATGATCATGGTAATACAAAATTATAGAAAGCCATATAAAGAAAATGTAATAATCATTATCTAACTTTAGACCCTTGATCTTTCAAAAGGCATTTATAGAATGCTTTTATATTATTTGTCATTATTGTTATTATTATTAATTATTATTGTTATTGTTATTAAAGGGTCTTGTTACATTGCCTAGACTGGCTTGGAACTCGTGATCCTCAACACTACCTTCTGAGTAGCTGGAATTATCAGTATGCGCCACTGTGTCTGGTTTATTTTTACATTTTAATACAGTCATATATGTATATCTCCCACTAGTCAATTCTATTGTCTTATAATTTATGCTAATTTTTCTTTAGCATTTGTATGATTGATATATCTGGGACTTGTTTTCTTATATGATAATAAGAAATTGAACTTTATTTTCTTCTATAGATAATCCATTATCAAATAAAGCATTTTTCCAATGAATTAAAATCTCACTTTTTTCATAAATCTAGTTTTCATTTGCACTTGGTTCTATTTCTGGAATATTCTGTTCATTGACCTATTTGCTTGCTCTAGAAACAACATACTTTGATTATATGTGATAGGCTGAAAACTGCCTCCCCAAAGACACCCATGCCTTAATTCTGGACCTTGTAAATGTCACCTTATTTGGAAAAAACAAAATTGCAAATATGAGTCAGTTAAGGATTTTGAGATGAGGAGATTATCCTGGATTATTGTGGTAGGTCCAAGTCCCATGACCAATATGCCTCTAAGAAAAGAGAGAGCTGAGTTACAAAGAAAAGGAAGAAGCATTTGAGATGCAAGGACCAGTAGGTTCTTTTTCTCATTAATTTGAAGAATGAGATCCACAGACACAAAGGGTGAGAACAAAGTAACAGGATTTATTAAGTAGTAGAAAGAAGGCATACAGTGGTGCATGCCTGTAATCCTAGCAACTAAGGAGGCTGAGGCAAGAGGATCATGAGTTCAAAGCCAGCTTCAGCAATTTAGTTAGGTTCTAAGCAACTCAGTGAGACCCTGTCTCTAAATAAAATACAAAAAAGGGCAGGGGATGTGTCTCAGTGGTTAAGTGCTCCTGAGTCCAATTCCTGGTACCAAAAATTTAAAAAATGGAAAAGAAAAAAGAAAGAAAGGGAGCACCAGCAGCATGAGGGGTCCCGAGAAGGGTTGCTGATGGGTGACGATTTTCTAGGGTTTCTATGATAAAGTTAAAGTGAGGGAGGTGGCCTCGAAGATTATATCTTAGAAATTTTAAAGAAGTAGGTCTGTGAGTCCAGTTACAGTAAGGCACCTGGTGTCCAAGCATCCCCCTGTCCAACCAGGATGTTGTTCATGTACAACTTTTCCTCGGGGACTGGCTCAGGGTTCTGCACATATCTTCAGGCTCCAGTGGAGTCACTGGTCACGAGCTGTGTACTTGTAAACCCCTGGGGGAAGTGGAGGAAGGGGACCAACCCTGTCTACCTAATACATGTCTATATCCTACTCTCAATGAGACCCTAAAAGCAAGGACTCAAGTGATATGGTCACAGAGCAGAGGATATTGGCAGCCACCAGAAGCTAGAAGAGGCAAGGAAAGGATTCTTCACTAGAGTCTCCATGTAAAACAGGAACTTAAGCATATCTTGATTTCAGACTTTCGACTTTCACAACTATGAGAAAATAAATTTCTACTTTTTTAGGCCACCAAAGTTGTAGTAATTTCTTACAGTAGCAATAGGAAACTAATGCAGTAGCATTTTGCATTTTTAGCAATGCCAAATTATGTCCCTGGCCATAATTCTTTTTCAAATTTTTCTTTGCCTTTCTTAACCATTTAGTCTTCCAATATAATTTTACATTACTTGGACCAACTCAGATTTACTTTGCATTTCACTGGGGTGAGTTGGTACTTTTATAATATTAATATTCCCATCCAGGAATATGGTTATGTTTTTTCAATTAATTGATGTCTTATTTATATCCTTGAATAAGATTTATAGTTTATTTTCCTTTTCTAAACTCTATCTCCCTCATTTTATTTATTCTTAAATATGTTATTGCTCTTGTCACAAAGAATAATAATTTTGTCCCATTTCTAATTTTCTGTTACAGTTATGGACAAAAACCATTGATTTTATGTGTATATCCAATACCTTTCATCACAAATTTATAAGTTTTTTAGTAATTTTAATGTTGTATTAGTGGAGTATTTCAAAGTCTTTAATAATAAAATAATTGAGCTTCTTCTGCCATATTTATGCTGACAATTTTATTCACTCCCTCTGTTGCCTCTATTAGCACTCATAAAATATTGTTCAGTTTTAGTAGTAATGGAAGTCATCCTTAATTTTCTCATATCTTAATGGAATTAGTTTCAGGGTTTTACTATGTATTTTTGTGTTTTATAAAACATGTAGGTAAGTGGTCTCTATGATGGCTATTTTTTCCTTCCATTCAAATTTTACTTGGAATTTTTAAAAGTTATCAGCACTGGATTTATAAAAATAACCCTTCAGTATCTAATGTTATAATGATATGGCTTCTACTCTTTTTAATTCATTTAGATATGAACCATGTGATATTTCAGAATTTGAAATCCCTTTGAACTTTCTGAATAAGTATCAGTTGAGTATGGCATTCTTATTTAACTAGTATTGGCTGAAATCTATTTGCTAACACTTCATTTAGAAATTCTGCATCTATATCCATGAGTAAATTGAATTAAAAAGCTTTGTTTCCTTGTAAGAATCTTATCAGATTTTGGTATTAACATTCTATACATTTGATAAAGTAAATTGTAAAGCTGAAGTTCTGCAATCCTTATTTAAATCACAGAGAAATTTTCATATTTTTAAATGTTAGATAAGATTTGACTATAAAACTACCTGGACCCGGTGATTTTGTTAAATGGTAGGTATTTAATTATTTTACCATCAATTTGTTGGTAATTGGCCTAATATTTTAGTTTTTTTCCAGGTAATAATTTTTTGCAACATATTTATATATGATATTCTCTGTTCAATATTCACATGGCTCATACATCTGTGATTTCTCTTTCTCCTGATGCCACAGATTGTTCTTTATTTGATTTTTTTCCTGGTCTTTAACTAATCATACCTGCCTTCTACCTTATCTCTTCAATGAAATTGCTTTCTGACGTTTTCTGTTTTTATTTTTATTTTTGAGAATTTATAACTGTATATTTCCTCCTATTTTTTTCTGTGGTTCACATCATCCATCTGAAAAAGAAATTCACTTATTTATAGTTGTCTTCTTTCTTTCATTTTTTGCAGAGCTATGGATCAATCCCAGGGCCTACTATATGTTAATCAAGTGCTCGGAGTTACACCCTCGTCCTCATATTCCTTTTTAATTAATAAATTAAATTATAAAAAAAAATTAATACATTTGCATAATATACCCTTAACTATATCCCATAGGTTTTTATACCAAATATCCTTTTTCCTTATTTTCCAAATACATTATATAGTGTGTAATTTCAGTTTAATATCTTTATTGATCCAGTAATTATTTAGTAGAATACTTTTAACTTCAATGTAATGTTCTCTCTGGCCTATTAATTGCTTATTTCTTGTTCAAGTGAGTCTCATCAGAGAATGTGGCCTATAAAATCTCTATGTAGGATATTTATTAGAATTTTCTTTGTTGCTAAATACCTGGTCAATATATATAGATACTCCAATCAAATAGGAAAAATGTTCATTTCCTGTCAGTATTCTGCAAATAAAAAGGACCATATTCACTGAAATGTCTGTATCCTGATGTTCTTATATTAAATTGAATTTGTTAATTAGATTTTCAATGCTATATATTGTTTGTTTGCTTGCTTATTTTTCCTTGTATTTCTAGCTTGCTTGCTTTGTGTTGGTTTAGTTTGGGCAGACATAATTTTGATGCATTAATTTTTCCAATTGTTGTGTCCTCCTTGTTGAAAAATACTTCTACCATTAGTTGTCTTTACTCTGTTTCTTTTTTTGACCTTGTATTTAATTTTATTTGACATTAATAGTCTTACCTTAGCTTCATTTTGACTTGGTTTTCTGGTATATTTTGATAAATCTTTTATTATTCATATTTTATTGTCACACACTTTGTTTTATGTATGATACTTCTAAATAGCATGGAATAAATTATTTTTGATTTGTACAAACTGAAAAGTTCTATTCTGATAGAATTTATCTGATTTATATCTAATAATTGATGTATATTAACCCAAATTATTTTATTTGTTCTTTGTGGTATTGTGGGTTTTCCTTTTCCTTGTAATTATAAAGTTATAAAAGCAGAGGCCATTGCAGGTCTCACATATCTTTATTTCACATATTCCCCTATTTTGAGATCCATGTCATGAATCAATTATTAGCATCTGTCCTTGAATATTTTCCTCAAGGTTCATGAGGTTTTATTTTCTAGTTACATTTTATCCTTCTCTCTGAGACCTTATTACTGTGAAAATAGATGCTTACTAGAAAAACCAAACTCAAGATCAGTTTCTTCTACTGTATGTGCAGAATTCAGGTCACTTCTGTGACCCCCCAAAAGGTGTGCAAATTTCTCCCTATCAGCAATTAAGTAATCAGTTCTGCAGCAGACACCAAGTAGGTGTCCTCTAATCCAACTCAGTTTTGCACCATCTAGTTGGAGCCTTAGATCCCACAGATTGAAGACTAGGTCCCCTAGACTGGCTCCCTTCCATTTCAGATGCCCCAGGTTGTTTTACCCGTACATCTCCCCAACCAGGTAAAAATCAGTGTTCCCATAGTCTTTTTTAGGGGGTCAATTAATTTACTCACAGAACTTAGGAAAATATGCTTACTAGTTTATTTAAAGGATATTACAAAGGATAAAGATGAAGAGATGCATAGGACCAGGTATGAGGTAAATGGTGGAGAGCTTACATGTCCTCTCCAGGTGTACTACCCTCCAGAAACCTCCATGTACTCAGTTATCTGTAAGCTCTCTGAATCTTGTCCTTTTGAAATTTTGTAAAGACCTTATTGAAATACAGACAATTGTGTATAAATGTAATTGGACAAAAAAGATGATCCAATAGACTGAGTGAAGAAACACAGCAAGGCTTGTCTGTTCAGACTCTTTTTGAACTCTCTGTGCAAAATTCCTTCCTCCAGGGTACAGGACAGGCACTCTTCTGAAACAGATCTTATGATCTGCTATCAGAAAAGGTAGGTCAGAGAATTTGTTTATAGCCAGTTCCAAGGCATGCAGGCAGGGAAGATTCTAATCTTCTGCCTTGGGCTGATATCATGAGCTAGGAACTATAGACAACAACTAAAAATTATATATCATATCATAAATGTCTATTGCTTCCACTGGCAGGTGATATCTTGGCTGGGTATAGTATTTTAGAACCCTACTCCTTTTTTTCTAAATTGCTATTAATGAAGCTAAACGCTAGCCTCTCTAGGCATAAATACTAATCCTTTTACCACACCATGTGGGCTTCCTCTCAAAATTTACTAGGGTTACAAAGTCAAAGAGCACCTCCCAGGCTTACATGCCATGAATAGATAGGAGAATCCTCTTTTTAAGGCCTCTGCTGTATAAGCATTCTTAGATAGCAGATTATAGTTTGGATCTTCAGAAGAGGCCTGCTCCCTCTGCCACATATCTCTGAACTCTTCATACCACTGGCTCTGTTGAAAAGCTGAAAGCATGTGTAGCCTGGGATGGCCCCTTCTTATTCTCAGATTATTTTGTTTCTGCAGAGAAGAAAGAGATGGGATGAGGGTACAGGGGGAATTCTGATAATTGGTTCCAGGCTACCATCTTTCTGGTAGACTTCATATCTGTATGCCATTTTTACGATGACTTTTGTACACATTTTCTCATTTTATCCTCAGAAAACCATGAAATAGTGAGACTAAAATCCCATTTCATGGAGAAGGACATGGAGGCTCAAGAAATACTCAACTTATCCAAGACCCTATGGATGGTGAGTCATAGGGACAGAATAAGGGTTCAAGTGTTTTTGATGTGTACTAAAGTAATTTGAAATTACTTATGCCTTATTTCACTACTGTATGGGTTTTTCAAAAGTATAATTTGCTCTACTAAGTTCCAAAACACATCAAGTGGAATAGTATTCCAGAAATGGAAAACTGAATCTCTACTTTTATTATCTTAACAGCAAAAAAACAAATGGAATTTTCAGATATTAAATAGCTATACTTTGTTATTTTTCCTTTAAATCCTGAATTTCTTTTCAGACAGGTGTTCAATTCTACATGCAAATCTATGAGGGACTTGAGAGCCCACATGATTCTTTGTGAAGAATTGGAAAGATTTGTCTGAAGAACTCTCTGCTTTCAAAGTCCTATCTTTATTCTGCCAACCTCCGACTCCATGGAGTTATAAGGACCTGAGAAGAACAGCAGAAAAGCCCTCCAGGATCTCCTTTCATATTGACCAATTTTAGACACATGCCCAGAATGAGCAGTAGCATTAGCCAACAGTATGGACCAAGTCATCTCTTCCCTAACCTGAAGCAGTTCCTTCTACCAGCTTAGCCCTTCTTCAGCTCATGTTCCTTAAGCACTTTCTCTGTATCAGACATTACATCAGGCACTGGAGAAATCACTTCACCAAGCAGACACTTGTTCCATCTTTCAGGAATTTATAATTGTCACAGAAAGAATTCTTAGGCAAATTCTAGGAACTGAGTGGAGTTTTTAAGCACAATAAAATATAATGCAAAGAACTCTTAAAAACAGAAAATGTCCTACACTTAAACCTCTTTGGATTTCCTAAGCAGTAGTGTAAACTGTAGGTCATAAAGCCACAAGTAATTCCTACCCCACCTGCATTCCCAAACAGCAGCATATTCTCCCTCATTCATATAACATAAATGCAGGTCAGGCACCACCTCCTAGAAGGCGGAGATTTGGGGCCATTTTAATTCCCTACATCTTTTTATACATTTGATCCTATTTGATAGATCAATCTGATTGATTTATATAAATCTATAGTGGTCATAGATAACAGATTGCTACAATCTATGAACTTTTAATAGTACTCCCCAATGTTCCCTTACATACACAAAAGGGTTACAGTTTCTTTACATTGACCACAGTGAAAGTACTTATGCCATGATCTTTGGCCAATGCTAGAAATCAAGGCCTCTCTCCACTGCCCACCACCCCTGCCCAGAAATCCTGTTGTTAAACATTACCAGCACAACATTAGAGAAGATGTTGCTCTCTCAGAAAAAAAACGCAAGCAGCATACCTTTAATTACAGGACCAAAGCAAATATAGGCATAGACGCATCTGTGCAAAAACCTACAGGTAAAACAGATGTAGACAAGATAACTTGTAAGTAGTATGGGACAATGACTCAGGATAATCTTCCCCACCATGCCACCCAGACTGGCCTACAGATGACCACATTGCTAAGGGGAGGAGACTCATGTTGGAGCTTTCCCAACTTGCCAAACATATAATCCAGAACAAATTGGCAGCAGCCCCTGAGCACTTACTACTAGTATAGACATCCAGATGATAAGAAAGAAACAAATTGAAGTGTCCATATACCAGAAATAATACAGATTCAAACAGTGAGAGAAGAATCTCTCTCATCTCAGGGATGACAGAGATTATTCTGGGAGCTGAGAAACATGGGCCTGGATAATAGGGTACATGAGATGAACTTCTTTTTTCAGGAGTCAGTGTTTTTATTCTGTTGATAATCACGTACCATTTTAGATTTTAGGTTTTTGAGGAAAACAGTCTCCAATATAAAATTGTCTAATAGATCTTTCTGCAATGATAGAAAATATTATATCTTATCAATAGCATCATATCACTATACACTGCCCAAAAGAACCACTACTTCCTCTGGCAAACTGAACACTTGAAATGTGACTAATGAAACTCAGGTACTGAATTTTAAATTGTTCTTAACTTTAATACTATAAATTTAAATTTACATGACCTCATGTGGGTAGTGGCTGTTATATAGGACAATTCAATCCTAGTGATTTGAACTTTGGAATCAGGGTGAATGTAAGTCATAAAATTAGGATAATAATTAATAGAACAAAGTATGGTTCCTTGGTAGAGCTGGTTTAATTAAGTATAGTCAACTCTTCCAGCTACACATTAATAATTATGGATTCCTGGAAAGGTCTACTACTTTAAAGGCCAAATTTTTGTCATAGTTTCTTAAAAAGCCAGTCTCGTCACTTAATGATGCCCCCTTAATCAACATCCAGGAAGTGGTCCCCCTGAGATGGTCAGATGCTTCTGGGGGGTTCATCTCTCCTAGCTCTTGACACCACCAGTTCTATCAGCCTTTAGATGTGATCTGTTTCAATTCTTGAGTCCATCCTGACCAAGGCACAATCACTTCCTCCACTTGTCAATCATAAGGCCCACCAGGTGCTTACTGAGCTGCAGTCCTACCTGATCTCTGCCATTTTGCTTTGACTGTGGGACCAGAGTGCCCCTGAATCCCTGTGGTTTTTAACCCCTTTCTTAGCATCAATGGTGGCAGGAGATTTAAGCAACAGCCTATACTGTACAGCCATGATAATGCCTCAACTTCTACCTCCAGTAGACTCTTCCATCAAATTGTAAAGACACAATATCTAGAAAATTGTTGCAGCATGACCCATTCAACAGACCCAAACTTCTTGGATTCTAAAGGTACCAGCCTGTCTTAACTATGCCCATTTGGCATAGTTAACCTGAACTTTGGACCTTTCTTCTGAGAGAGGCAGCACCTTTAGGTGCCTATATTGACCAGTGATAGAGGTGAAACTACCAGTGAAAGTACCTTCTCTTTTTAATTGATACATAATATCTGTGCTTATATATGGGGAATAATATGATAATTCAATACACATATAGAATGTATAATGATTGAATTAGCATTTCCATTTCTTCTAACATTTATCATTTCTATGTGTTGGGAAACTTCAAGTTCTTCTAGTTATTTTGAAATATATAATAAATTGTTGTAGTCTATAGCTACCTTGCTGTGTTACAGAACACTAGGACTATGAGAGAATATTCAGGGTTTTGAAGAGGCCTCCATGGTAACTTTCAAAAGAACTCAGATAATTTTTGAGGAACTTTATTTCTTAAAAAAACCTGGGCTCCCAGAATGAAGTTGGCTTTACCTACTTTGGTTTGGTTATCAAATGATAGTTTGGAATTTTGATTGGTTTGGAACAGTTTTTTTTTTTTTTTTTTTTTTTTTTAGGAGTTACTACCTTTTAGTCCTTTTTTTTACTCTATAGTCAGGTTTTCTAAAATATTAACTTCAAACAATAAAACCCACCCTCTTTGTCATACAGTTCTATAAGTATTGGCAAATACATACAATCTAGTAACTATCATCATAATCAAGATATAGAACAGTTACAATCCCAACAGAAAATTCCCTCAGGTTCTCTTGTAGTCAATACATCTCCCTACTCCCAAGCAACCATTGATCTGCTTTGTGTCCTGAGGGTTCTGCCTTTTCCAGAATGTCATATAAATGGAATTGGACAGTAGATAGCTTTTTCAGTTTGCTATCTTTCTCCTAGAATGATGCATTTAAAAATTAAATTTTCAATTTCACTTTTCACCATCTAACTAACAATTACAGGACACTATAACAAATGCTATTAAGGTGTGTATAGGAAACAACAGAGATGCTCACCAACATTGTCGACAAGTCATGGAGAGCTTCTCAGAGGAGGAAGTATTTGACTGGGGTCAAACAGAAGCAAGCATCAGAGTAAGGTAAGGAAAGAGGCTTCAGAAAACTAACTCCCTGAAAAACAAGGTTCCTACCTAAAAAGTGATGATATTAGATAGCAAAGAATCTTATAGTTTAGAGACCAAGGCAAATGTAAACCTATAGCTCTAACTCAAGTAAAAACAAAAACGAACAAACAAATACAGTTGTTGAAAGTAACAACTCTCAACCCAAGCAAAAATAATTATTCATGCTTCTAACAAGCAAGGATGCCAACCTTATTAACACATACCTCCCTTCATTTGCTTCAATCACATTAAAAGGCAAAAATCTTTCAAGCTGGAAATCCATCATTCGATCAAACAAATTTTACAGTAAACCTCACCCTAGACTGAGTGTTTGGAAAGGTGAAGCAAGAGTAAATATCAGTTCCAAGTTCCAGCTTTCAAAGTCCCCCTGACATTTAAAGAGGAGAAAATGATTTATCATTTAATGGGATTATATGTCCATTAGCTTTCCCATGGGAATGTTAGCAGGATGAAATTGAAAAAAATAATGGGCAGAAGAGGTTTTAGCCAAGTGTTTCTAAATTCAAGGGTAGCAGACAGCTCAGTAGCCAAACAACTGCTTTATCTTGGACAAGTCCCTTGACTTGTCTAGTTCTATTTTCTTTTCTGTTACGAAAATGGAGAAGAAAAAGGATAAAGTTGGATCGTGCCATTTCAGAAATTCCTTTTAGCTTTTCTACTTTGTGGTTTCATAAGTTGACATCAAAACCATTGCACTTAAGGAAACTTGCAGCACATCCAGAAATGGGGCCAGAATAAAGGCTCCATTCATGGTACCAGGGTTCAGTGAGCACAATGTGACTTTTTGTTGGGATGGTGGGTGGAGGGGTGGAAAGAGAAACTGGGAGGTCTGGTGTTCACTTTCTCCACCACAGATCTTAAATGAGGTCCTGAAACTATGGTAGCAATGCTGAGCATGAAAAGAAGAGAGAAACTAGAACACCCAATGACTGTAATAATCTTCCTGTGTTTCTCTTAGGGCCATCAGTAGCAGTTCCAGAGGCCACTGTACCTGGCCAGCCTCTGGCTATATTAAAAGCCCATTGATCACAGTCACATCTGCTTTCCCCAGCCAAATAGTCTTCTAGTCTGTTTACACTGAGACTTTTGGAAAAGTTATTATTAATGAGGCTGGATCCATGTGTCACAGGGTCCTGAGGGCACAGAGCTGTTTTCAAAGGGGAGATAATTTTCCAATTCTCCACTTTTACCACTGCTCTCCACCTTGTTTTTGGCTTTGTGGTGGTCCCTACAGATTCACCATCACCACTACCAGAACTTTTCCAGGAGCAGCCCTCCTCCAGGGAATAATGCAGGGTCTTTGCCCAGCATCCTCTCCACATAAGTGGTACTCTGACATACTGGGAACTCCAGGAAGGTCAGAGTTCTAGCATGAGCCATAATTCCCAAAATATCAGGACTAGAGGGGACCCTAGTGAAACTGAATTCACTGTATCTCAAACCTATTATTAAAAACCGAGCAAAATTTCTCAAAGCTCATAAGGAAACCCAAAATGATAAAAATTATGGAAGTGAGGCAAAAAGTAGAATGTAGAGGATGAGTGACAAACTTATTTTTTCTTTCCCCATATGTTTATTTTAAATTGAAACATAATATTTGCACATGTTTATGGGGTCCAGTGTGATAATTTGTAGAAAATCTGAAATGATCAAGTCAGGATCATTAGCATGTCCATCTCCTCAAACATTTACCATTTCTAAGACTTTCACACTCTTCTCTTCTAGTCATTTTGAAATATATAATAAACTTTTGTAGACTATAGTTACTCTCTGCACTATAGAACAATAGAATAATTGTATTTTGGTGCTTGTTATCCAATCCGTCTTTATTCCCCCACTTTTCCTAGCCCCCAGTGACCACCATTCTACACTTTTACTTCTATAAAATCAACACTTTTAGCTTCTGAATATGAGATAACATGCAGTGTATGTCTTCCTGTGCCTGACTTATTTCACTTAACAATATCCTCCACTCCCAGCTGTACTGCAGGATCCATTGTTTTTTATGAATCTTGTGCTCACACACTCTCTCTCTCTCTCTCTCTCTCTCACACACACACACACATGCACACAAATGCAGACATGGATATACATGCATATGTACACATGCCCACTCTGTTGCAAAAATATACATTTTAAGAAACAGTTTTCTCCCAACCTGAGAACAATCTCCATAAAGAGAGTGAAGAAACAAGTACTTTTATTGTGGATAAGCATTATGCGTTCATTAGCTTTCCCGTGGGAATGTTAGAAAAATGAAATTTTTTAAAATATTTTTTTAGTTGTAGATGGACACATTATCTTTATTTTATTTATTTTTCTTATGTGGTGCTGAGGATCAAACCCAGTGCCTCACGCATGCGAGGCACTCTACCACTGAGCCACAATCCCAGCCCGAAAAATGAAATTTTTAAAAACCATCTACAGAGTTCTCAGCTAAGAGTTTCTAGATCCAAAGGCAAGAGATAAGCCAGTATGTGCTATGCATCATGGACAGACTGTTAAGAGAAATCACAATCACCCTTTTGTGTAGTCAGCAGACAACCTGTTACAAACATGTTTTCAAGGTAAACAATCACCACCGGTTCTCAAGTAAGAAGGTTCAACAGCACCATTGTCCATGCATAGTTACTCCCTCCAAACTTTACTTAATAATTAAGGTGACCATCCATGTGAGTTAATTGCCTTTATCCAGAAAGGGGAAAAATACAAACTCCTGTCTTTTTGTCGGGAGGTAATTTTACAACTTGAGGTAGGTTTTGAAGTTTTGCCTTCCAAAGAAGCTCAGGGATAGGAGTGTTATCTCCCTTGATGTTTGTTTATGTTTCAAAGAAATGGTTCCCAGGTCCTTGAGAAAGACATTCCAAAGCTGACAAACAGCTTATTTAGTTTCTAACAGATGATTTTTTCAAACAGGCAGGGAAAGTCCTTACATTTATAAATTGTCTAGGGTAACTGGTCTGATGAAGGGGAGGGAGAGGAAATCTTGCCTTATTTTCAACAGGAAGAATTAAGCCTCTTATTTTAATTCCTATTTGTCCTGACAGCACATGTACTAGCTTGCACATACTCACACACTTCACTTGCTTGAATCATTCATAATCCTGAACTAAATAGTCTAAAACCTGCTATTCTGAAACCACCCAGCTCTATCCTCAATGAATATGTGATCAGCGCTTACAAAAAGGGCATGATCCAGGCTGAATGACAAACCCAGCCTTTCTACTGCAGCTCTTAGTAGAGTAAGAGCAATGATGTCTGCATTGATGGCGACACATCAGAACAAGGTGGTGTTTCACCTGCGCCAGATAAACTAAATCCAAATCAAGAAATGGAGTATCCTATAATTTGGATCTTAAATATTCCCAGAAGACCCATGTGTGGAAGGTTTGGTCCTAATAGGAGGTAGTGCAATCTTTACAAGGTGAGATCTAGTGGGAAGAAATCAGGTTGCTGGGGGTATGTCCTCAAACGGGACTGTGGGGCCCATTTTTCCCTTTCTTTTGCTTCCTGGCTGCTATGAGGTGAGCAATTCTGCTCTACCTCATGCTCCTGCCACAATGTGCTGCTTGTCCACAGGTCCAAAAGCAATGGGAACAACTGACCACGGACTGAAACCTTCCAAACTGTGAGTCAAAATAAACCTTTCTTCTGTGTTAAGTTGATTATCTTAGGTATTTTGTTCCAATAATGGAAAGCTGACTAACAGAGTTTGAACAGTAATATGGTTTAAAAGAGAAACAGATGATTCTAATTTGCATCTAGGATTGAGATCCACTGAGCTAAAGGCACAAGGGAGTAAATGACAGGTTGGATAAGACAGTTGCTTTCTGACCCGGTTTTACATTAGAATCCCAGGAGGTTTATAAAAATTCCAATGTGTAGGCTAATACACATTGTACCCCAATATGTCAGGATCTCTGGGGCTAGGACTCAAGAAATAATAATTTTTAAAGCTTCCTTTGTGAGCTTAGGATGCAACCAAGGTCCAGAATCAATGGGCTAAGAGTTGACATCTTAAAAGCTGTGGACTCATGGGCATGGGTTGTAACCCCATCAGTTCTACAGGGATTGTTTTAGTTAGCCTTGCATCATTGCCACCAAAAGACCTGACAAGAAGAACATGGAGGAGGAAAATTTATTTTGGCTCACAGTTTCAGAAGTTCAGTCCACCAGTTGGCCAACTCCATAGCTCTGGGTCCAAGAACGTCACGAAGCAGAACATCATGGTGGAAGGACATGGCTGAGGAAAGCAGCTTAAGACATGAACCTTAAGAAGCAAAAAGAGCTCAGCTCATCAGGGACACATACCCCAAAGATATATGCCCCCAAAGCATGCCTGCCATGACCTACCTTGCCTGTAGTTACCACCCAGTTAATCCATCGGGGGATTAATTCACTGATTAGGTTACACTTCTCATAATCATTTCACTTCTGAAAACTCTTTTTTGGGGGGGATGGAGGGGTACTGGGGAGTGAACCCAGGGGTACTTAACCACTCAGCCACATTCCCCAGCCCCTTGCCCTTTTTTAGTTTTTTTATTTTTGAGACAGGTTCTCACTAAGTTGCTCAGGGCCTCACTAAGCTGCGGAGACTGGCTTTGAACTTGCCATCCTCCTGCCTCAACCTCCTGAGCTGCTAGGATTACAGGCATGTGCCATCACACCTGGCATTTCACCTCTGAAAATTCATGCACTGTTGCACACATAAGTTTTTAGGGGACACCTCATATCTAAACCATAACAGGGACATCCCTTGCAGTGTTGTGTTCATCAAGTGACATGATTTTAAATCATGTTTAGTATAATGCATGCCACATGTCAATACTCAATAAATTATAGCCATTATTATTCTGGATACATATGATATCTAAATAAAAATAGAAAACATTCTTTAAACTCATTTTTGGTCTGGACATGAAGTTCACTATCTAATGAAACATTTCCTTCTCTGTGGCTGTCAGTTGTTGAAGCTGGCAGAAAAAGCCTCATTTCTTTTTGTGCTATTCCTTCTTCCCTTACCTATCCTGGTTCCACCTTTGTCACCCAATTAAAGAAAAAGATTCCTAAATGAAAAGGACCCACCCCTCCTCTGCTCCTCTCACCTGGGGTTGGACAACCCATCCCTGTGCATCTGGAAAATCCATTTCTGGCAAGACTGTGGCACTCAGCAGAAGAGATGATGAGATTCTTCATTGAGAGTGAACAGGTAAATTAGTTCTAATGATTTTTAAACATCAGCCTACCTTGGAATCACTTGGCTGGGCTTGTTAAAATACAGATTGAGGCTCCCTTCTCAGAGATGCTTATTTAATAGGTTTGAGGGTGGGACCTAAGATTCTGCATTTCTGATAAGTTCCCAACTGTTGCTGATATTGCTGGCCCAATGACCAAACTCTGAGATCCACTAAGCTATCCTATTTTTCTCTTTTTCTTTCCTCTTTATCATGCAAGTGAAAAAAGAAGATTCTAGTGCCTGTACTTTGTTCTTTCTGCACCTCTACTACTACCCAGTCTCCAGCATGGTTGGGGGCAGCACTTAAGAAGTGCTTCATAGGGAGTTTTCAAAGGAAAATAACATACATAAACAGGCTTGGTGGTTTAGAGAGAGGTCCTTGCCTGTTCATTCATCTGAAAAAGGCTCTTTGTAGAAAGCAGGGGGAGAGTTGGTGAGTGGGGGTGAGGGATGGTTTCAGACAAAATTCTTATTTTCCTTTTACTGTTGATTTTCATCTCCACCCCCATATTTTCTCACCACACCCAGGGCTCATTTTATTTCTCACCCCAGGATATTGTCTATCATATAATAGAGAAGAATGAGAGCACTTTAGAAATGTAAATTTGTGGATGCTGTCTTTAATGCTGTGGTGTATGAGAAGATGGTAAATAAATAAGAGTCTTTCCCTAAATACCAATGAATTTGAATTGACTTTAAGACTAAGAGCTTTTCTTTAGCTAGAACTGGAGAGCACTGAGAAAACCAGAGAATTCACGTTAAGAAACAAAGGGAAGGCAAAGGCGGGTTGCGGAAAATTTGAAAATGAAGAATAAAGAAAGAGTATTTCTGATTCTGACCAAATGCAAATAAGATGCCTCAGCATGCTTTAACAACAATGTCTTGGCCAAGATTTCTGCCACCTCAAAGCTAACATTCTTATGATGGCCCACAACCCTCAGCTCCTGATTCTCAGCAACTAGTTTCGAGTTCATCCTAAGGTTGTCAGATTAATCAAATAAAAATACAGGGCACCCAGTTAAATTCAAACTTCAAATATTTAAATTATTGTTGTCATACATACTGATACATAGAGGACTCTCACTGTTGATCTAAAACTTGAATTTAACCAGGTATCCTGAGTTTTACCCTACAACCCATATCATCATCCCTTCTCATTACATACTTCTACGTAAACTCAGGCATGGTTCTGATGATAGTAACAGTTCCAGTCCAGGTTCTCGGCATCCGGAACAAAGAATTGAGCCATTCAGAAGTACCAGGCAAAGTGTAGATTTATTCAAAGTGAAAGTGAAAGTAATACTCCATAACGTAAAGCAGGGTGGCCTAATGGAGAGACAATAACTCAAGACCTCATGTCTGAACAAGTCTTGTTTTATAAACTGAGCTGTGAGTCCTCCCTTCTTCCCACCAACTTGATTGAAGATCTTGCTCCATTTGTTCCCATTGGTTATTTTTTTTAAATTAGAATACAGAACCTGTGACAGGAGTTGCCAAGGGGGATAAGCCCTCAGTGGAAGAAAGTGTCATGGTAAAAAGACTTATCCTAAACAGGGACATGATGACTAGTACTCCAGCCAGCATTTTCTTGTATTCTGCCTCCACCATCTTGATGTCCCTGAACTCCTACCTCTGTAAGATCTTATTTCTTATTTTCCAGATAACCAACCAGCCAATATAGGTTTCACTACAGTTCTAGAAAGATGGAAGATTTTTTTCTGTTTTTAAGTCCCAAGTAGCACATGTAACTCACCATCCAGTGTAGGGTTTAACTCTTGTTCCCAAAGCCCCTCCACCATGTCCATGATGGAGATTCCACTTGGCTCAACTTTGCTTCTTCCATCATTTTTTTCTTACTCCCATCACACCCCATTCAAATCATTTCAAATGCCAAATATTGCTTTTGTCATTTGAATCTTCTTGGCCCTTCTCCTGTTAGGGCGCTATTCCAAAATCCCAAATAAAACTCCGGATCTTTTTGAAGCAAAGACAAAGGGTTTATTCTGGCCAAGACCAAGGGAACAGAGAGCAGACAGTTCTACAGCCCAAGACACAGAACGCGGGTGAGGGAGCCACTTAAAACAGAAAAAAACAAAAAGAAGAGGGATGAGAGAGGCAAGTACAATCACAAGACACATTTAATAAAGTGTCACCAAGTTCTCAAAATTGGCACCTTTTTGTACATACTCAGGAAGCAAGCTTGCATTGGCTCCAGAGTTTAAAGACATTGTGGTCAGGGTGCAAGTGGGTGAGGGTGGAGATGTCAGCTTCTATGTGAGTGGGCTCATGCTGAAAGGGGGCACAATTCTGCACAGGGTGAGATGTCTGGGCAAAATGGGATCGATGTGACTTAACTTTCAAATCAGCCCATAACAGTCCCATCTCATTTTGTACCCCCAAATATAAGAGAATATCACCAGGAGCTTTATAAATATACAGATTCCTGAGGTCATTCACAAAAATTCTAATTAATTGGCTTAGAAGGCCTGGGCATTGTTAATTTTAAATGCTTCCAAGGTGATTTCATTGCACAGCCAGTGCTGAGAAGCAGGGGTGAAGCTTTGTTCATTCACAAAGGAATCACCGAGTGATCTTATAAAAATATAGGTTTTGGTTCATTAGATGGTAGGGTTGGAGATTTTTGTATCCCCATCTAGCTCCTAGACCAGCTGACACTACTACCTATCAGAGGATTCCATGTTCAGCAACAAAATATTATAGGAAATCAGGGGCCAACTTTTAGATCCTTCTTGGAAAAATAAGGGAATCATCATTGAGAGAAAGGATCAAACAATAGGTTGTACATTGTACAATAGGAGGGTACACGGTAGGTGCGTCAGTGTACTAGAATACCAATAACTCAGGGCAGATGGTCGAACAGTCCCAACACCCAGAACAGCAATCCTTGAGTTCACAGCTTCTTCAATGTTTAGAACATATACTAGCTCAAATATTAAGACCTGAGTCCTTCCCTAATAAAATAACAAGACCTAAATTTTTTAGACTTCTTCATTTGTTTTAGAGCACTTTCCTATTATTATATCTTGATCTTCTCCATTTGATAGAGTTAAACACTGAGGCCTAAAGAATAGATCTACTGCTGTCATTCATGTAGTCTACAAATAAGGGTTTGTGGTTTTGTAACATTAGTGTTTCTAATAAATCCAGATGTGGCCTCTAATTCATCCTATAATTAATTATAAGCCAGTGCTTCTCAAATGCTAATGTACATACCAATCCCTGAGGCATTAGTAAAATGCAGATTCTGATCTAGCAGTTCTGGGTGGAGCCATGATCCTTTCCAAGGTATCCTGTTGTTGCTGATCCATAGACCCCAATGAAGGCACCAGGGAATGCAGCCTTACCTCAGTGAATTCACCTTTCTCAGCTCTAACATATGGTGAATTCAACTTCCCATTATTCTCTTTTATTACTAAGCACTCAGCAAATCTAGTAGCCAAAAGAATGGTCTAAGAGTTTTGTATTCCCAGCGCAAGTGAAGACAGTAAAAGATATGAGCAAATTAATATTTGTATGATCTTCACTTGAACCGAGTCTACAAAAACCATAATTTTTGCAAAAATAACCAACAAAGCCATGTGAGTTTGTTTTTATCTTCTCTCTCTCTCTCTCTCTCTCTCTCTCTTTTTAAATTTGTTTTGTTACTCTCCCATAGCTTTAAAATAAGTACTTTTTTCTTGGTGTGTGCCAGAAAGAAAATGACCAACTTTCCAAAACTGAGTTCTAAGCTCAGAATGCAGACAGCTCTTGATGTCAAAAGCAAGATGTCAAAAATGAAAACAGTGTTTGTTTGGAAAAAAGATTTCCCAGTTGGCAGTGTCCTTAAAATCGTCCTCTTACAGTTCCCAAAAGACTGACAGAAGAATTTTCAAAGATCTCCAAAACTCTCTTTGCTCTGGGTTTGGGAGGAAAAAAAAGAAAAGAAGGAGAAACATCACCTCTCCCCGCTTCCAACACACAAAAACAACACACTCAAATATGCCTCTGCTCACAGTTGTCTGAGTGCATCCTCATTATTTGCTTTTAAAAACCTATAACATATTTTAGCAATGACAAAATGAATAATGGTGTCTCTATTATCCTCATAAAACCCATCACTTACCACTTTAATATTTGTTGTACATTTATCATGTCAGTAGCCCCAATTTTCCACTGCTCCCTATGGCTTTGATAATGACCTCTCATGCTGTTTATAGACCTGGCCATGATAGTTGTTTTTTGGCCCATGGAAGAACCAGGAACTTTGATGCAAGCGGAAGCTTGAAAAAGCCTATGTGTTATCTGCTTTCTCTGTTGCTTCTCTATATGAATAAATGTCTTTGTTGTGCTGTTAGAAATTAATAAGAAGCATGTAGAGAGAAGAGAGTTATCTCAGCCCAAGCTAAGCTGGGAAGCTATTCCCCAGCTGAGCCATCAACTGACAACAAATTCATAAGTAATCCCAGGAAGGTCAACTGGACTCAGCCCACATCAGCAGAAGAGCCCTGCCAACTCCTAGACTCAACAGAAGTAGTAAGTGTTTGGTTATTTTGGAAGGTGGCTTCTTTCTTCTAATGGTAGCCACAAGGTCCCCAGGATAGATGTGATCCCCTATTTCTCCACTGATGGGACCTCTAATTCAGGCTCTCCACACCTCAGGAACAAGACTAGCCCAAGTTCCAAAGTAGGAAAGATGAGAAGATAGGAAAGAACATTTTGAGCTAACATAATCTCAAAGTTCTATAATCTGGAAGTTCACAGCATGAAGACACCCATTCTCTCACACAAAAAAATAAATAGCAACTATAGATAGAATCAATATAAACACACCTGCCTACTCCTTAGCACTTTAAGCCTTTTGTTTTGTGTTTAATTCAAACATGGGAAGAAATCAGCAGGGCTCCTGAAAGTTTCTGAATCTTTAATCAAACAAATGATAAGGAAAATCTGTCACTCTTACCAAACAGAGATGTCTACAGCCATTTATTACTGGGAAAGGAAACAAAATATTGTGATTTGAGTTTTTATCCTAGAGAAAGGAAGAAAAAGTCTTTTGAACAAAAATAGTAAATCAGAAAGCCTTGTTCTGCAATAGAAGAGCAAAGTCACATGTACTGCTTACCTCCTTACAGAGACCTGTTTTCCGTGATAGCTCTATTTTCACTATCAGATTAGTGAAGGTAGAAAACAGTTTACTGATCCCCAAACCATCTCCACCTAAACTGACAAATTCCTGTGATGGATTTCATTTATAGATTTGAAAGTATCCACCAACCACAGTAGAAATGAATTCATACTGGAAGAAGTGCTCTGAGTCCTAGCTAGCTATGGTGGTGCACACTTGTAATACCAGTGATTCAGGAGGCTGAGAAGGAGGATTCCAAGTTTTCAGCCAGCCCCAGCCACTTAGCAAGATCCTGACTCAAAAAAAAAACAAAACAAAAAGGACTGGGAATGTAGCTCAGTGATAAAACATCCCTAAATTCAATCCCCACTACCAGAAAAGAAAAAACAGAAGTGTTCTTGAGTCTTGTGAGTGCATTTCCTATTTTTTTCTCTCCACCTTATATTCTTTACCAATCCAGATTGACTAAGACTTTTTCAAACCCACTCCAACATTTAGCTGCACTTGAGATTTACCTGGAGAACAATTTACAAATAGATTCCCTGAGTCCCATCTCAGCGTTGCTGCGTCAAAACTTGCAAAGGATAAATTTTGAGTCTTGGTATTTTTTTCAAACTTTCTTCAAGTAATATCAGTCCATACCCTGGATCGAGAATCACTCCTCTAAAATAATCCTTCCAAGCTCACAGATGACTTTTATCCAAACCTCCCGATCTTTAAATTAAAAAGCAGGTAAAATAAGAGGCAAATTCTCCCTTGAATAAATAAATAGAAAAGATTCAATGTTCTAAACGTAGAAAGTTTTCCTTATTTGGTATTTGTTAGCTGTTAGATTTTAGAAAATCATTTAATCTCTGGCCTTTACCCTTCAATTGTTAATTGGCAAGTTTAGCTTAAGTAGCTCAAAAATTCTTTGACTCTGTCCCATGCATCAGTCCCAGAATAAACTCTGGATTATTTATTTTAATTTATCTCTCAACTATTATCCAGAGCCCTGCCACTTTTAATGTATTCCTCTAGATGTACGAGCAATCATTCTGATTTGTATCCCGATGGTTCCCTTGGTACCTAATGCAGATAGAAAAAAAAATTTTTTTAAAGGGAAAGGAGAAGAGAACAAGTAGTAAGTAGAATTTTCCCTTCTGGTTCAAATTATTTTCTTAAGGTCTTCTATTCTCATGGGTTAGTAACACAAAGCTGTATGTTTTGTACTGCACAGTCACAAGGCAAACAAAAAGTATTCAGAAAAGACTAACAGTGTTTAACAATGACTAGTGAACAACCACGTTCAAACATACTGAAGAATAGCCAGTCCCCTAAAAGCTTCTCTGTTGGAGCTGAACTTGTATGTTGGGCAAGGAAAGCCACATCCTTCTGGGGGGATTCATTAGGTAGTATGAGGACTGGGCAGAGGCAAAAAGGAAAATGTCCTATCTAATAAGGAAGAATTTTAAAGGCACTTTGTGATTAATTACTTTAGAGGAAATTGAAAATCACTATTGAGATTGGTGCCCGGTGCAGTGGCACACGCCTATAATCCCAGCAGCTCAGGAGATTGAAGAAAGAGGAGCACAAATTCAAAGACAGCCTCAGCAAAACTTAGCGAGGTCCTAAGTAACTCATGAGATCCTGAATGTAGAGAAAATATAAAAAAGGGCTGGGAGTGTTTCTCAGTGGTTAAACACCCCTGAGTTCAATCTTTGTTACCAAAACAAACAAAAATCCATATGGGTCATTACTGCTGTAGGATGTCCTCTGGATGACTATTAACCTGGAGTATGGCTGGGCAAGGTGGCAAACGCCTATCATCCCAGCCGCTTGTGAGGCTGAGGCAGGAGGATCGTGAGTTCAAAGCCAGCCTCAGCAAAAGCAAGGCACTAAGCAATTCAGTGAGACCCTGTCTCTAAATAAAATACAAAATAGGGCTGGGGATCTGGCTCAGTGGTAGAATGCCCCTGAGTTCTATCCCTGGTACCCGTCCCTTCCCCCCGCAAAAAAAAAAAAGCTAAAAATACTAGACTGTGGGTCTCAACTGGTTCTGAGATAAGTTGGAGGCTCTTAAAAAACTTTGGGTTGTATAGGGGTTGGGCTTTTTGGTATATGGGCAATGTCTAAGTGTAATTTTTTTTATCTACTACAAAACCAAAATAAATAAAATCAGTACATATTTATTGCTTTATAATATGACTTTTGCATCCAACTATAAAGTGCAAAAGTTTCCTCTATCAAAATATAATAATCTTTTACATTATTCTTGATGACTACAAAGTTCATCAGAAATGCTTGGGACCAGAAGTGTTTTGAATTTGAGATTTTTTCAGAGTTTGTAATATTGTATAAAAATAATGAGATATCTTGGGGATGAAGCCCACAACTGAAAACAAAAGTCATTTATACTTCATGTTCACCTTATATACTGTGTATATAGCCTAAAGTTAATTTTAGTTTACATGTGTTTTTACTATGACCTTTCACATGAGGTCAGGTGTAAAATTTTCCACTTGTGGCATTATGTTACCACTCAAAAAGTTTTGAATTTTGGAGCATTTTGGATTTCATATTTCCAAATTAGAGATGTTCAACCTGAATGCCATTATAAGAGTAAGCCCGTCATTTTCACATACTCTATTGCTGATATTCAGAGCTGCAATGCAAAAATCTCAGAGCCAAATCTCACAAAGACCTTCATTTATTTTCTTTAAATACTTTTCTAGAAAAATAATCACTAAGCCAAAAGTAGTAGGCAAGTTCAAAACTATATTTACTGCCAAAATTGTTCTATAGAAATGGATTATCATTTAGTACTTCCACAAGCAAAAGACATGTGCCGTATCATTCATGTGTGAGACCACAGATGGGTTAAACAGAAAACTGAGAGCACACCAGGCCCAGGGGGGCTTGCTTCTTCTCCAGTGGGGAATGGCTAACCCCTGGGCAGTTGGATTCTGGCTAAGGCACAGTTGGTTACTGTCATAGTGAAGCAGGCTCTGAGAAAAGGATTCCACAGTTAGTAGCTTATTTAGAAGCTGATCCTGGAAAATACTAATTATGGGAGGGAATATGGGAGACATGGTATGAAAACTAGTGAAGGAAGGATATGTCGCTAATTAAGTTACCACTGGGAACAACTGGTGGTTGATTCTGCTGGTAAGTCAGGAAACAATGTAGAAGTAGCTGAAGTGTTTCTACACCAACTCCTACCAGTCACTGGTTGAAATCAGCTCAGGGAGGTGATGATTCTCTAGCGCTTTCAGCCTGCTGTGAGCAGAGACAGGCAAAGCAATGCAGAGCCAGCAAATTCTGAAATGGTAAGGGTAGGAGTGTTACAATGATCATCTCAGTAATATATGTGGGAGAGAGCCAAGTGAATCAATTATGTGCTTCTCTGTAATTTCTAGCCAGTCTCTTAACTCTCAGCCCCACATGAGCAGCAGAGTTTTCCAAAGCTATCTTCAGTGTGCAAGGTTATAGTGTAGCCTCATGGATGGGAATACACCATGATGGTAATTAAAGTATAATATATGGGTAATCAAATGTATGCATTTGGAACTTCCACTTCTAGCCCTGATGGAGTAACAAAGACTAAATTTTCCCTCTCACCTTAAACAAACTAAAAGCACTGTACGAAATATACAAATTGATCATTTTCCAACACCCTTCAACAGGCAGCACAGGACAGTAATTCCTGGAAGAATGAGAAAAAGCAAAGCAAACTTTATGACTACTCAGCTTACTACCTAGACAGAGATTTTAGTCTTCAGCACAGGGAGAGTGAACCCACCCAGAGGCAGGGGAAAGAGGAAGCCAGAGAAACTAGAGTTTGCAAGACAGAAATGAGAAAGAGGCACACAGAGAGAGTCTTCCAGAATTCTACAGGGAGTCCCTATTGAGTCTTTGGCCGAAGTACTGATTAGCCTATGTATGTGAGGAAATAACTACACGAGGCTAGAAAAAGTGCCACTGAAAAGGAACAGATGGAAAATTTCTCAGAGCTCATTCAGAATCGGAAATAATTCCTATTTCAACAGCAGAATGGAGAAACCTCATGATACACAGGGCATCTGGTTGAGTACTCAGAGGGATATTGCCTCAGCAATGGAACTAAATTAGCCCTAGAATAAAGGCTCTAGTCCTCCATAAGAATGCTTAAAAGCAAGCCTCAAAAGAATCAAACTATTTTTAAGTACAAAACTCACGTTATTTTTCAAGACATACAAAATATTCAGCACCCAACAATGTAGAAATTACAATTTCTTGCTTCCAAGGGTTATAGTTCAGTATTAGAGCACTTGCCTTGCACACCTGAGGCACTGGGTTCAATCCTCAGCACCATATAAAATAAAGGTATGGGCTGGAGTCGTGGCTCAGTAATAGAGCACTTGCCTACTATGTGTGAGACACTGGGTTTGACCCTTAGTACCACATAAATATAAATACATAATAAAGTATTGTGTCCACCTACAACTAAAAAATAAAAATAAAAAAAATCAAAGTATTGTGTCCGTTTAGAACTAAAAATAAAAAAAAAAAAAAACCCAGGCATGTGAACTAGTAGCTAAATGCAACTCATCATAAGGAGAAAAATATCAACCCATAAAAATAGAGAAGTGGCATAGATAATAGGATTAATATTCAAGGATATAATCAATAGGATAACTCCACCTTATCTATGGTTTCCCTTTTCATGGTTGCAGTTACCTAAAGTCAACCATGCTTCAAAAGAAGAGTGAATACAATACAATAAGGCATTTTTATAGAGAAAGAGAAAGAGCACATTTCACCTAACTTTTATAATGGCAACTGTTGTGTTTTGTTTTATTTGTATTTATTGTTAATCTCTTGCTTTGCCTCATTTATAAATTAAACTTGATTGTATATGTGTGTGTATAGGTAAAAATATGTATATACATGCACATATATATACATATATACATATACATATATGTGCATATATATAATGCATGCATATGTGTATAAGTGTGTTTGTGTGTAAAAGGGAGAGAGAGAAGAAAAGAGAGAGGACTCATTACTATCTATGGTTTCAGGCATCCACTAGAAGTCTTGAAATATATTCAGTGAGGACAAGGGGAGACCCCATATATTCAAGAATGCATACCCCATATATTCAAGAATGTAGAGAAAAGCATGAGCAGAGACATAAAAGATAAAAGAAGACCCAAAACTAACCTCTAGAGATGAAAAACACGATGGAACACAATGTCTTCAATGAAAAACTACACTGAATAGTATTAGCAGGAGAAAAGATAAATAAATGTAAAGGCCGTAGTAATAAAAAGTATACAGCATGATAGTCTGAGAGAAAATGCACCCACTTCATGTGTACAGAGTCATTTTCACTAACATATATACTTGTATAAGGCTACCAAAGTTAAGATAGAGAACATTTCTATCATCCTCCAATTTTTTCTGTGTTCCCTCCAAGCATGGTGGTGGACACCAAGCTACCTGAGAGACTGAGGCAGGTAAATCACTTGAACCCAGGAGTTCAGAAGCCAGAATGAGCAACATATTTAGATCCTTTCTAAAAATAATGTAAAAATTTTAATTTCTTCCTATGTTTATTTATGTCATCTTTCCATATCCACCTCTAGTTCCAGGCAACTTCTGATCTGCTTTCTGCCAGTATATATTATATTTACCTTATCTGGTACTTAATGGAATCAAAGAGTAAATCCTTTGAGCCTGACTCCTTTTGTTTGGAATGGAAGTTTTTACTTTCACCAACACTGTTGTTTATTAGAAGTTGTACCCCTTTCTACTGCTCAGCAGGATTCAATTGTAAAGACATGTCATTATTCATTTATCTGCTCCTCAGCAGAGGAACATCTGAGTGGTTTCTAGTTTGGAGCGAATTTGTGTGGGCAAGCTTTCATTTATCTTGGACAAATGTTGAGGAATGGAAGGGAAGGGCATGTGGTGAGTATATATTTAACATTATAAGCAGTTATCTAACTATTTTTCAAAGTGACTTTACCACCTATATTCCCACAACTGGTACAGGAGTTCTAATTATTCCACATCAGTATCTAATAGTATGTGCTTATTAGCCATTCATGCATATTTCTTTATAAAGTACTTATTCAAATATTTTAAAACCATATATTTTCTCCTCATATCATTGAGTTGTCAATACTCTCTATATATTCTAGATATGAGTCCTTTACAAGATATGTTTAGCAAATACTCTGTTCCTGTTTGTGGCTTGTCTTTTCATTCTCTTAATGATCTCTTTCAAAAGAATGGATTTTGTTGTTTTTGTTTTTTTTAATATTCATAACTGAATTTTACTCTCCAGCACAGTCTTATTTACTGAATGAGTCTGGTACATTTCAGCATTTTAGAGATAAGGAACCCTACAGATTCATTGCCTTATTCAAAATCACAGTTGGTCAGAGTCAATGTCAACATGAAAACTTAAGTTTTCTAGATCTGTCCAGAATTTGATTTTGTCAATTCAGGAGCAATACCAGGGTTTACACTTTTGAATGGCATCTAAGAGAGGCCTGCTTCACATGATTCTTCCTTGTAGACAGAAGGTCTCAAGGCTCTAGTTATAAGTCTGCATTCCAGCTGTGGCTGTATCTTCCCACCCACGAAGGCACATGTGGAGAGAGAACAGGAGCCACCAGCAGCCTCAAATTCCTTCACGCTGAAAGCTACTTATTAAAACAGATAGATAATGGCAGAGCAAGATCACGTGCCTTCTCATCTCCTCTGACCTTCCATCAACTTCTGTTCCCTTCTTGCACTTTAAAAAAAATCACTTTTTAATGCTATCCATAATTCATGAAAAGAAATCATAAAATCAAAACATTTTACCCCTGGCTTATAAACACCAGTGCTATTAATTATTAACAGCCCAAGAAGGGTGGCAGAACGATCTCAAAGGTGAGAGAGATAAAAGCGCACACAAGCACCCAAAGCTGATTGGAAACCTTTGTAATTAAAGGCTTCAGGCTCTTACCACGCATATGAAATGGAGATTTATTCCTTTTCTGGAGAAGCAAGCAGTTTAGCTAAAATCATGGCCTAAGCAATCATCTAATGCCACCGATAAATAAAACTGAAGTCCAAGGCAGAGCCTCCAATGGAACAAGAGAGCTAGAAACGGACAGATAGTAGCCATATATGTGTGGGACACAATTTTGTGTTTCAGTACATGTACATTGTGAACTCATCAGATCAGACCAATTAGCATATCTGCTCTCTCAAATGTTGGCCATTTCTTCGTGATGAGGACTTTTAAAATCCTCTCTTAGCTACTTTGAAATATACAATAGAACACCAGAACTCAAGCTTCCTGTCCACCCTGAACTTGACTTCATTGAGCAACCTCTTCCCTTTCCCATCCACCCCCTCCCTGAGCCTCTGGCTCTTAACCACCATTCTACTCTCAACATCTTTGAGGTCTATTTGTTCAGACTCCACATGAGATCATGCAGTACTTGTATTTCTGCTCCTGGCTTATTTCACTTCTCCTTCTCCTTCTCTCTCTCCTTCTCCTTCTCCTTCTCCTTCTCCTCCTTCTTTTTGGCTGAATAGTATTCTGTTTTGTATATATACACCATTTTTAAAATTCATTTGTTAGTGGGCACTTGGTTGTTTCCATTTCCTGTCTATTGTGAATGATGCTGCAGTGCACATGGGAGTGCAAATGTCTTTTCAGTGTGTTGATTTCAATAAACAGTATTGAGAAAACTGTATGTCTGCATTCAGAAGAATGAAAATGGATCCTTATCTTACCCCTTATACAAGAATCAACTGCATATGAATTAAGGACTTGAACATAAGACCTGAGAAAACTGTATGTCTGCATTCAGAAAAATGAAAATGGATCTTTATCTTACCCCTTATACAAGAATCAACTGCATATGAATTAAGGACTTGAACATAAGACCTGAAACTATAAAACTATTAGAAGAAGAGATGGGAGGAAAGCTCCATGACAGTGGTCTGGGAAGAGATTTCTTTCAGAACCCCCAAGTATAGGCAACAAAAAATGGTACTAGACAAATGGGATTACATCCAACTTAAAAAGTTTCCACACAACAAAGGAAACAATTAGTAGAGTGAAAATGTAACCCATAGATAGGGAAAAAATATTTGCAAATCACACATTGGATAAGGAACTAAAACTCAAAATGTTCACGGAACTCAAAATACTCAGATAGCCAGAAAACAAATAACCCTACTTAGAAACAGTCAAAGGACTTGAAAAGACATCATTGCAAAGGATACATACACATGGATATAAGAAAAAAAAAAATGCTCAACATCTGTAATCACAAGAGAAATGCAAATTAAAAGCACAATGAGATATCAAAACACACCTATTAGAATGGCTATTATCAAATCAAGATGAAAGATAAAAAGTGTTGGAGAGGACATGGAGAAAGGACACTCTTATTCATTGTGGGTGGTATTATGAATTTGTATGGCCATTTTGGAAAATAATATGGAAGTTCTTCAAGAAAATAAAAACTAAACTACCACTACCTCTTTTAATGCCACACTCAATACCGGGGAGTGGGGAGGTACCAAAATAAAAGGACAATTTGCAAAGTCTAGGAATCACTCCTGACTTTTAGTGTTCCTTTTCTCCCATGTAAATAGAATCACTCCCTTCTCCACTAAAAATGACAAGTAGAGAATCAGCAATCACCTGCAGAGGGGACTTAACAGAAACTTACCCTAAAGAGAATCAACATCCTGAACCTCTCCTAGAATCTAGAATTCCACAAATGGTGATACATTCCTTAAGGGTTTAGAAGTTGGTCTACATCTCAGAACTCTCCAACTCGAGGGGTGGAGAACACAGAGAACACAGGATATTTACTTCTTTGAGACTTATTTTCTTCATCTGTTACATAGGACAAGCAGTGTTACCAGCTTGTTCAGGTTGAGACTTAAGTGAGGTGATGCACTAAAATGCATCTCAATGCAGACAGAGGATTGGCTGAGGATGCCTGGGAACTAGATGAAAGGTTGTTAAGGAAGAGAGATACCAAAAAGAAATTTGTGGGAAAGGGTGTATAAACCAAAATTCACTCAGCCTCTTAAATAATTTAGTTAAGTTTTAATAATTAGAGCCATTAAAAAATACACAGAATCTGGTTAAAAGAGAATTTTTTCATAGATGAAATTGCTCCTGCCCATTACCAGGACAGGTCCAGCAAGGTCTGTGAAGCTGACCTGAGATAATGACAGCTTTGCTTATAGAAGGGACATTAGTCATGCCAAGAAGGAAGCTTTCAGCTGTGAAGAGGACATTGGCTTTTCTCTACTTTGGAACCTTTTGGTTCCACTCATAACATGACATTTATTATATTATTTAAAACAAAAGGGCTTTTCTATAGTGTTTCTATCATTTCTTCCCCTCAGCATTGCGATTCCATCAAAATTCCAGAGATTATATGTTATTTAACCTAAACAATCTGTTTTCATTTGAGAGAGGGAAAAAAAAAAAAAAAAAAAAGACATTCCAGAGAAGTTAGACATGGGTGGTTCTTTTCATCAGTAAACAAGGAAAGGTCCTTTGAAGAAAACATCTGCTCCCCTCAGAAGGCTAATTCTCATTCTTATCACCTTCTCCTTTTCTCCCCAGAACAACAGCCACCATCTGCCAAGTGTCTTCTTCTCAGGCATGTCCTGCTCTAGGAGCAACCAAGAGAGGCTGGTGTTCTGCATAGAAGAGTTTCAATTGACTAAAGAATTTCCAATGTTGATCTATAACACAGCATGTAACCTCCCCCTTTTCTTCATTTCTGATCCAAAGGCAAGATTTACTCCAGAACTGGCTAACAAGATGCTCTGCTCTCACAGGCAGAAGATTCAGATGTCAGGACTTTTTGAAGCTTTTTAATCAAGCTTTCACTTTAAGCACACTATGATACCCTCTTCTATTTTCAGTTTAAAAATCCTCAAAATGTATTACATTCCTTCTCTTAGATGCTTGAAAAGTACTCTGCACAAATATGCAATGTTACTTTCTTCTTGTAACTATGATGCATAGTTTATACTTTGTGAAAAGAAGTAAATCACAACCAATCACCAATAAATAGATCTAATGTCCATGTGGAACTAGATTCTCTGTCTTCATCCCACCCAGGTTTCCATGGGAGGTCTGTCATTAGGGAAAAAGATGTTTAGACTCCAAGGGGGTGTTACGTGCTGGGTTTTGGACCTCAGTGATTTCTATAGTAATTCTGAGATGGATTGTGCTTTCTATTTTTGGATTCACACTGGGAAGCCAATTAAATTAAAAGGCTATTCATTTCACTATATTTGTCTCCCAGGCTGCTTAAATAGAAATGCAAACGACTCCTATTGAGTGAGTTTTCTGCCCCAAAGAGAATGAGATTGTAACACCAACTCCTGTATACATCTGAGTCCAATTTGCCTAGGGGGAGAAACACAAATCCCAAATCGTAGGGCTAATTATTGGCTTCTTTTGCAAATGTGAGTGGAAGCCATCCTAAATGGAAGTCGACTTTTTTGGCCATTCACAGCTCAGTCTGGAGAAATGGGTCTGCATTTACTGAAATAGACAGAACTGGGAAGGAGAAGAAATGCTTAATTTTTTCCCAGCAAAATTCAGAAAAATGAGAAAGAGCCTAAATATAACAGATACTACTTTCTTGGTGTTGCTTCCATTTACAACAGGGTCTGACCTTGTAGCAGAGATAATTCCCAGCAATCCCTGAGCTCTATACTCCCATTTTCAGATCCTACAAATTTGAGACAGTCTGCTATCCCAATAGTTCAGACCAAAGGGCCAGAAATCGGTTGTGCTGACCTGACTGTGTGAACAATTATGACAGCTCCCAGAGGCTAAAGTTGTAATTGACTTAACCATTTGGGTTCCACTCTGAAGCTGGGGGTGGGGATCCACCTGCCTGGGACTCTTGAGAAAGGGTCAGTGGGGAACAGGGGAACTGACTTCACTGTCTACTACAGATTCCATGGGTAAAAATGTCCTTTCAATCATACTGACTGGATTAACTGGTGACTTATCTAAGAACTGGAAGCAATTGGAATATGCAGGGATTTTTTTCCTTAAAATATGACAAATGGGACATAGGGAGGATGCCATCCATTAGTCCTACACGAGTAATTTCAGTTTTGAACAGGTGACTTTTGCTGGATAAAACAGGATTTTCCAAGTAGCCTAGAGTTTTAAAATAACAGTAAACTGTTATTTTATGTCTGCAATAGTCCTGCCATTTGTAGATCATTTTGCACGGCTGGCCAGTCTAAACTGAGACTTGCTTATCATCAGTGGTGAACTCAATGTGAGACTTCCTCTAATGGTAGTGCTCCTGGAGTCTCAGGGATGGAGAGGATGTGGCTGAGGACGGCACTGTGGCCTTCGTGATAGCTTGAACTTATCTGGCAGGATGTAATAAACAGAACAAAAAATGAGACAACAAGAAAATGTTTCAACGTTTACAAAAGTACAATCTATTTCCTAGAAAAAACGAGCCAGTTAGAGAAAATTGAAAATCGCTTGACTTTATCTTCACTTTCACGAAAAAAAAAATCCGCATCTGAGGACTGCTCAAATCAGTTTTGAAATTCACATCTATCTACAAATGACTGGAAGGGAGAAGGAAAAGAAAACAAAAAGGTTGATACAGAAAAGCCCAGGATGTGACCATTTTATTAACCTGCCTCTCAAATTTTAAAATATACTCTTTAATTTTTCTCTCACAAAATAGAATAAACACAAACCTGAGACCCAATCTTCTATCTGGCACTCTCCTCTGAAATTTATCTTGTTTCTTGGCAAGTGTTCAAAATAGCAAATTGAATAAAGATAAATGGGTGATTTCTTATTCATTTATATTTCTACTATCCCCTAAAAATACCAAAGCCATCAAAAAAAATAAAGATTAAAAAAAAACCAAGTAAACCGACATGCATCAGAATATTCATAGAAGCCTCAAACTGAAAACGGAACAGATGCTCACCAGAAATAGAATGGATAAATTGTGGTATGTGCATACAGTGGAATACTAGGCAGCAAAGAGAATGCATAACCTACAACTATATGAAACAACATGAAGTAATCCCACAAGCTTAGTATGTACCAAAAGAAGCCCCACACAAAGGAGTACAATTATCCCTCCACACCTACAGGGGACTGGTTCCAGGATCCCCACAAATACCAAAATCTGTGGATACTCAAGTCTCTTACATAATATGATACAGTGTTTGCATATAACCTACATGCTCTACATGCATCCTCCCATGTACCTTCTATGATATCTAAATTACTTATAATACCTAACACAATATAAATGCCATATAATTAGTTGTACAATATTGTTCAGGGAATAATGACAAGAAGATTCTGGCCATTTTCAGTTCAGATGCATTTTTTTAAAAATATTTTTGATCCTCAATTGGCTGAATCCATAGATGCAGAACCAACAGGCTATTATATGATTCCATTTATATTACATTTCACAAAAGAGGCAACTAATCCATGATTTGTGGTTATGAAAGACGAGTTAGTGGTCTCCACCAGAGAAAAGGAACATATGAGAAATTCTGGAAAGTTTGTTATGTTCCAGTTCTTGATTTCAATTATGGATATACTTGGTGAAAATTCATCAAGTTATGCAACTATAACTGGTTTGTTTGTCTGTTTGCTTGTTTGAACTGAACCCAGAGGTTCTTCACCACTGAGTTATACTCCTCAGACACTTTTTATTTTATTGTTTTTATTTTGAGACAAGGTTGTCACCAAGTTGCCAAGTCTGTACTCAAACTTGAAATCTTCCTGCTTCAGCTTCCTGAATTGCTGGAATCACAAGCATGCACCACTGTACACTACTCATTTGTGGGGTTTTGTGGTTTTTTTGCATGCATGCATGCATGTTTACTTCAATTATATATGTACTTTAAAGTATGTGTGAAACAAAGTTTTTGTTTTGTTTTATTTTGTTTGGTGGCTCTGGGGATTGAAGAGAGATTTGTGCATGCTAGGCAAGCACTCTTGCAATATTACTTTCTTCTGATAACTATGATGCATAGTTTACATTTTGTGAAGAGAAGCTAATCACAAATAATCACCAATAAATAGATCTAAAAGTCCATGTGGGACTAGATTCTCTCAGCTATTTCTCCAGCCCCACAAGCAAAGTGATGTACATGTGCTGTATTTTTACTGTGGTGGTGATTTTCTGACCATACACATTCATTAAAACTCACCAGTCTGTGCACTTAAAAATCAGTGAATTTTAATATGTGTAAACTATATTTAATAAACTTATTTTTAAAAAATCTTAAGTAGTTTGGAAGATTCATTCTCCTTTCTATATACCATGAGAACAATTCAGAACAAATACAGATGTGTGCATTTATTCCTGAGTTTTATTTTGCAGGAGAAACACATCAATGGCTCAAATATTTAAATATGTATAAATTATTGGAATATATGTCCTCAAAGGCAAAGATTCTATTTATATGTGAATCTTAGCATTAGCTGATTGGAACACTGAAGCTAAAGATTCTTGTTGCAGTTTTAAGTCATAATCCTTTAAATTTCTGCCAGTGTCACTAATGTGCTCATATCAGCACATTATATGGCTGTATGAAAGAATGCTCTCAGACATAACTACAGAACCTCATTTATTACTCTCACATCTGGTGCCAGCCGAAGTTTCTGGGGCAGCTCTGCTGACCTCCCTCTATCTGGTGTTACACTAGCTACTGTATGATAGAAATTACCCTAAATTGAAAAGAAAAGGACAACTTGGTGTGGTTGTGATCCTCCAAGAAGGTACACAGTGATTCTTGGTTCCTGATCTTCATGCTGCTGTGTAGATAGATTCCTCTCACATAAAATAGAGCTGTCCTCTATAACTGATCAGATATTCCAAAAACAAAATTCTTTCAATAATTAGTCACCAAAGACACTGTAGCTACTTTCCTGACTTTTTGAATCACCAAGTCTAGTAGAAGCCACATGCCATGTTGTAAAGACACCTAATAAGTACTATGAAGAGCTTCACATATCAAGGAAGAAAGGTCCCAACATCCAGCATCAATTTGCCAGGCTCATGTCTGAGCTATACAAGCAGATCCTCCAGCCTCAGTCAACTTCAAATGACTGCAATCACTGAGCCAGAACCTTGAGCCAGAACCAAGTAGCTACTTTACTGTTGAATGCTTGCTTCACAGAAATTCTGAAAGATAATAAATATTTGTTTTGTTTTTGATGCTAAATTTGGGGATAATTTCATATGCAGCCATAGATAAACAAATATTTAGACTCTTTACCATGTACCTCATTCAAAAGTCTACCTTGTGTACAGCTTCATGGTGATATCAGAAATTCAAGAGAACAAGTAAAAGCATAGTACCTTTTTTTCCCCCTTGTTTTGGTAGTTGTACACATATATTTAACAATAGTTTTACACAGAATGCTAAGAGCACTTTTCATTTTTTACAGAGGCTTGAAACATACAGACTTTCTATTAATATTCAAACCATAGTACATCCAAATCTAACTCCTAAATAGATGCATTACAATTTGCTTAGAATTTAAAGGCTTAATGGCAAAAATCAGGGGAGGAAAAAGAGTATGTAAATTTATTTTATATAACTGGCTGAAAAATAAATTCAACAGATAGTAAACAGAATTTAATATGGTCTCATACACTCTGAAGAAGGTAGTGCCCGATTTGGAGGAATAATCCCCATGTCCAAATAATCACCTATTTGCAACTTCTGCAACTGCAAGGTCATGGCATCCTCAGTCCCCTTTCTGCCAGACATGGTGCTGCCAGTCTCCTTAACTCCATAGCCAGGTCTTTTAAGATCCATAAAAAACAATTGCAAAATTGAAGTGTGTTCCCTTTTTTTCAGCTTCAGGGTAGATATTTTACTAAATTGGTCAATTCTTTCAGAGTTGCACCCAAGCATAAATCTGCAGCTCACTGGAGGATGCGTTTCAGTGGTAGAATTTATCCCTTTGGTGGTGAGAGCTTTTATTGGTGGTGAAGACTAGCAGAAGCAGTGGGCATGTCTTCTTGTGGTAAACTGGCTTCTCTGGCTTTTTCTTAATTTCCTCCTGGGTAATACATGATTCACTGCCACCTTCTTCCTGTGGCTGGTAAGATGCTCCAGTACCTTCAAATTGCTATTTCCACCATGTCTTCTAAGATTCTCTTAGCCAAATCAAATCAGGTAATTGAGCCCAGATCCACAAGGTGGGTGTTTCACTTACTTCAAGAAAGTACTACAAATTTACATAGTATATGGCATCATTGGTGGTTTTTGAACATGTCCACAGATTTTTTGACATTGTTCCATTTTGAAAAGGAACACCAATTTTCTTCTCTTTTTCTTGAATGTGGGTTGGACTCAGTGACTCACTTCTAATGAATAGAATATGGTATAAAAATGGTATATGACTGCCCATGAAAAGTCATAGAAAGGAAAACTTCTGCCTGTTTCCCTTCCCTTCCTTTCCATTCCCTCCCCTTCCTTTCCTTCCTTCCCTTCCCTTCCCTCTTTCTTCTCTCTCTCTTTCTATCCCCCTCTCTCTCTGTCTCTCCCTAATGGATTTCTTGCTCTAGGAAAGCCAGTCACTTGTCATAAGGATAGACTTGTTGAGATGTCTACAAAAAGAAACTGAAGCTAACTACAAAATGCCAGTTCCAACTTGCCAGCCATGTTGGCAGTGGACTCTCCACCTCCAATCAAGCCTTCAGATGACTGCTGTCCCTGCCCACATCTCTACTGCAGCTAAACCCCCAAGCTAAGTCACTCGTGAATATTCCAAAGCCACAGAAACAATGAGAGATAATGAAGTTTTACTATTGTAAGTCACTAAGTTATGGAATGATTTATTATGCCACAATCCATCACAAGTATAAAATAAGATGGAGAATTAGAGTTGGTTTTGTTTTGTTTTTATAAAATACTGTCAGGATTTCTAATTGCAAATAATAAGACCCACTATAACCAGCTTAAGCAGAAAAGAATACATTAGTATTAAATAATCTTCAGGAAAGCCAGAGCATCATGCCCAGAGCAACAACAATGCCCTAAGCGTTAGGTACCCCTGCTTCAGTTAGATCTTCATTCCAGTTGGATAAAGATATTTCAGTTCACAACAAGAACATTGGCCATATTCCAGAATCTCCACCATTAATGCCTTAGAAAGCTAGTAGCCTTAACCACTTTCTTCACACAAGGATACATTCTGTGATGCACCAGCTACATCATGCTGTTCTTTTTCAATCAGAGGTCTTGTATAGGTACAAACAATTGAAGAGATCTATCTGCAATACAGTATGGGTAAAAATGAGATGTGGGGCTAAGAGAAGTATTATTATCAAGGAAGGAAATATCATAGTCACAGCTAAATAGTTAAGAAAATTGACAAATGCTCATTTCTTGTCCCCATACAAAATCATTACATTACTAAAATATAAGTAATTGGAGAAATTATTGGTGTATCTTTCTATTTCCTGGAACCTAAATTCATAAATAAGTTTCATGTCCAAAGCTATTTCCAATCAATTGCTAATGACCACCTTAGAGATGTATGTTAAAACAAACTCCAAGGTTGTACCCAGGCTCAGTTGAGAGAGACCTGGCTTCAGCCTCAAACATGAGGCTGCATGTTTGTGTTAAATTATAAGCACCTGCAAAAATAAACACCTCAGTCTCTGTATTTTCTTATTTCCTAGAGGGAGGATCTAAAACTTTTATAATTGTTTAGGTCAAAACTGTTCCCACTGATAGAAACCTCTTTTATCCATCTCACTGAAATGGCATTGCAGGCCAATCCATCTTCCCCCTGGAATCCTCCCATACTTGGTGGAACCCAGACAGATAAAACAGCTGTTCTGTTCTGTTCTGTCTTCACCTTTCCTCCCCTAGACTCATGACTGCCACTGAGGGACCCCTCAGGAACAACAGAATTCCACAGAACAGAGTCTAAATACCACTGACCTGTATCATTACTATGATGGACAGTTTAGCTCCAGGGCTTGCTTATTTGTGCTCATTTTCTCTCACTTCCCTGAAATTCAGCCAATTTGTATGAATAAATTGTGGATAAACAGTCCTTACATTTTAGCCTTTCCATTGCCCTGTTTGGAAAGTGTGATTTTCCCTCATGTGAGTCAATAATGTTTATAGTCCTTGAACTTGGCATGACTTGCTGGCTCTCAGTCACCTCACACATACCAACCTCAGGACTATGATAAGTCTACATTAAGTTGCTTCATCTCTTTCTTTATACTAATAGCAAGAGACTTTCCTATCTGCAGATTGAATGTCACAGCTATTGTGTAATGAGTTTAGTGGGACACATTCTCCTACTTCATCTATCTTGCTAAGTTACTGATTTCACTGAGTGCCCTCAACAGAAGTTGTCATAAGTCTTTCCCTCCTCCCCTCTGCTGCTCCTTCTCCTCTTTTCCTCCTCTTCCTCCTCCTTCTCCCTAATCTCCTCCTTCTTCAGAAACAGATTATTTGCTTATGATATAGAATACCTTTCTCAGAATTTAATGTGTACACAAATCACCCAGACATCTGTTTAAATGCAGATTCTGCCTCAGAAGGCAAGGTCAAGGTCCAGCATTCCCATCAAGCTCCCAGGAAAGGCTGAGCCTCCTGGTCTATGAACCACCTTTGCATAGGATGGCAGAAGACCCAGTGTTATCTCCAGTGGGAGGAATTCACTTGCTGTTCTGGAACTCTCTTCTTACTTCTCTCCTATGGATCATATTCCTTCCTCATCCATTCCCTAAACTTCAGTGTTCATTCCTGCTCCACCTCTGATCACCACAGCACAGCCAAACCCTGCATTCCTCTCTAACTTTTCCCTCTCTGGATTTGAGACAATAGCTTTCCATTCTCCCCATTGTGGGTAAGGACTCCTTCAATGAGTCAATAATCATTCTGAACCTATCATGAACTAGACACTTTAATAGGCACTATAGATAAATCCATAAAAAGACAATACTCTGATTATCCCTGTTCACATGAAATTTAAAGTCTAAAGAGAAAGATTATTAAATAATTACTTGATAATTAGTTTTAATTGTAAAGAGTCTTAGGAATGCAAATTACAGGATGTTTTGAGAGAAAATAATGGGAAAAATCTAACTAGGGTCCCTGGGTCCTTATAGTTACCACTTCACAAGATTTCCTTTTGGGTTACCACTTCACAAGATTTGGGTTTGCAGGAATACAGCCTTCTCTATGGTGAGACAGAATGTTAGACGTTTCTGTCATGAACCTCAACCTTTCTCCTGATCATGGTCACAGTGTACATTGGGTGTTGATGGCCACACTCACTTTTGGCAGGAAGATGAACATGGCACAGTAAATGACTGGCAGGCAAGTCCTGGGATCCAAATGAGTACTGGATTGCCTTATGTGATTCTTGCTCTTTGGCTCCCCTTGATAATGGCCCTAGCCATTTGGAATGGCAAGCTGTTCCCTCAAAACTTCCCCATCCCTCCAAAATGACAGGAAATATACCTCAATTGCTTCCCTTTCATGGCTTCTTCTGCTGATTTGCTACCTAGAACCATGACTCAGCTATTGCCAACAAACTGTCATTGATTATCAGCAGTGTCTTAATATCCATTCATTAAGGATTACAGGGTCCAAATATACTCTCCATATAATAGATTCTGCACCCTAGTTTCAGAAAGTTTCTCTAGCTGTCATAGTTTTCCTTTCCACTCACTCAAAGTATCATTTGGGCAAGAAAGAGAGAAAGAGTATGGAGATCAGAGATTTATTACTATGGACTATAATTTGGACAATACTGCATTACATCTGTGTCCGAGGAGGCCTTCCATGGCTCCTGTATTTAAGTTCATTCCTGAAGGAGGTTATAGTCAAGGAAATAATGATCCATCACCCAAAGGTAACTAGATTCTAAACTGAATTTTTTCTGAAATTTCTTAAAACGAAGTTCCATCCGTCCATTAAAAGCAACTTAAAATCCTTTTTCTTAATATTCCTCCTTTCCAAAGCTTCATGTCTTCAGCTTTCCCAGTGTCTTCTATCTCCCCTCTCTCTCTCCCTCTCTCTCTCTCTCTCTCAAAACTCCTAATTCTCCATAAACTAGACCCATAGCACAGCCAAACCCTATATTCCTCTCTACTTTTTCCCTCTCTGGATTTGTTCTACTAGAGTCTTGAGACAATAGCTTTCCATTGTCCCCAGCGTGGGTAAGGACAGCAGGACCTGGTGCTCTCAGTCCTGCTAACTGCTCAATGTTCTGATTCAGTCCAGAGCTGGAGGTAGGCCTAGAATTCTCCCAACCAGGAGGAAGAGAGATTATTCCACTTCACCTGTGTTTGATTTGGTTACTTACCGACACATCATTAATCCAAGGAATTCATATCCTTTTGTTTTAAGGAAAAGGAGCAGGGCAAGTACTATTAATACTGCAATGTTTGCTGATTAAGAAATAGAATAGCAAAAGGCTGGTGTGAAATCTGTAGACTTTTTATTCAAATGGCTACATTTGCATTAAACAATGTGTATATATATATGTGTATACTGTACATACAATGTTTCATATATATTATGGGTCATATATGATGTCATATCATATATATTACATATATTATATATTCACACATATTGTGTATATATTATGATACAGACTATTTGTAATAGATCCTGACAAAGATGCTCACCACCCCATTGCCCCCTCTCCTCATCCCAAAGGCTGAGACCCATAGATACCCATAATTTAATATCTAATGCTTGTCATATATCACTAACATTTTAAAATTTTACCTTACCATATCTCTTTTCATAAACTCTCCAAAGCTTTTGAAGTTAGAGGCAAAGAAAACTCCTCTTGGTTATAGACATGTCATAATTTTAGGACTATTTATTAAAGGGATCTAATGTAATCGAGTGTCTTTGACATGCATCTGACTTCTCTGCTCTGTAGAAAGCCTCATAAATCCTCACACTGAGAGTCAGCTCTGAGCCATTACTTGTGAATGCTAATTGTACACAACATTAGTGGCAAATGTGGATGACACTGGCTTCCCAACCTGCACGTTGGTTTCATAATTCCTGGTTCACCAGCCGGGACTTTGATGGGGCATTTTACAGCATAGCCTTTGCTACTCTCGTGAAACATTATAATCACATAAAATGTTATGCTGTAGGATTGACTGTATGTAATGCAGAACCTACCCGTGGCATCTGCACCTTAATCACCTCTTTTCCTCGCTTCACTGCCCATTTAGGAGTCCTTAGAAAATTTTCCTATACATGAATAGGGGTGTGGAGTTTAATCAGCCACACCTGCTGAAGACACCCTCATTTCCAATTCCAGTTCAACAACTCACCAAAGGTGGTATTGGGAAATTCTCTCAACTTCCTTGTCCTCTAATTTAATCAACAGGGAAAGGAGCATTTCCTTGGTGGCATTTCTACCATTCATGTTGGGGCCCCTCCAGAAGGCCTGTTGCAGATGCTCAAATCAATTTCTTCACATACTGATGAAAACTGGAGCCAAAGCTTCATCACGACTACTTCACTTATTCAGAGTTCTACCAAGAAGGACCTTGGTGCCAGGAAAATAGTCCCAGTTCCCAACCTTGCGGACTAGGAGGGATGTGCCTAGGCCACAAACTGGAATCAGTGATGCAAGTCTTATCACTGCCTAGCTGTGTAGTACCTATAGGTAAATAAACTCTCTAGTGTCCCCCTAAGTTTCCATGCTAACACGATCCCAATGCAGACAGAGCCTACATGTTTCATTGACTAAAGTCGACCCCTAGTTAGTGTCCTCATGGATGGAGCAGCAATGCCTAGCATGAGCACAAGTCAATCAATACAGTGTTGAAGGAGTTCGACTTTACATTTGAGTAAGCACCAACCTATGCAGGAAATGCAAATTGAACCTACTCAAAGATAATTGGATGATGTTGTTGAGGACAAGAGCTGGCTCTGCCAGCCGGTGACAAGACCTCAGCTAGGTTGGCCTCAGATGGCCTCCCAAGGTCAGGCAGCAAGAGAGCAGTGCACCAGGCATGGAGGAACACCAAGCACACCCAGGGTCTATTGATCCACCACTGATAGAAATTGTGTCTCTGCTGTAATGAGGGTTCTCATGATTCAAAGTAGTCCATCTCTTTTTTAAGTATGCTTTTGATTCAGCAAATGCACAAACAGGTAAAGGTCAACATACTGGGACAAAGAATCTCTCTTTCTTCTTTCTTCACCAAAGCTAGACATGTTAGTGTTCTTTCAGGTCCTCAACTGCTCAACACTACATGGTGTGTCCCACTGTCCCTGATTACCAAATCTGTTGCACATACCAGTCACCTTTAAAAAAATCCTAATGCCCAACTCTCATGCCATACAGATCATATCTGCCTGGCTAGGAAAGGAATTCAGGTATCAGGGGGTTTGGTTGTTGTTTTTGATGCTTTGGTTTTGTTCCTTGTACAGTACTAGGGATTCAACCCAGGGACACTCCACCATTGAGCAATAGTTCTTTTTATTTTCCCTTTTGAGACAGAGTCTCCATAAATTGCATAGGCTGGCCTCGAACTTACAATCATCCTGCCTCAGCCTCCCAAGTAGCTGGAATTACAGATGTGAGCCATTATGCCTGACTCAGGCATCAGCTTTTTGTAAGGATTATTTGTTTCATTTACGTTTTTTAAGATTCTCAAAGGGTTACACTGTGCAATGGTATTTAAGAATTATTGGGAAAATGGTCTGAGCACTGTCCATGGGGTCAGACTTAAGTTTCAATCCTTGATCCACAACTTACCAGCTGTGTGATCTTGGGCAATATCCCCAGTGACTCACCTTCTCCAGCCATGCCCCATCTGCCTTCAGTTACCATCCAGTTAGTCCTAGTTCAAACTGGGATGGACTGATAATGTTACACCTCTCATAATCTAATCATTTTGCCTCTGAATATTCTCTCGTTAACATGGGAGCTTTGGGGCTACATTCCATAACCAAACCATGAAACCTAAGTATCCCTTTTCATCTCATATTTTTAGATACACTTTATTGCAATCATTGATTTTGGTGGTCTCCTTCAGGAGAATGTAAACCCCTGAGAGAAAGATCCACCCACTCTTTAGAACAGCACTTGATGAATGAGTGTGAAATTAAGATGAAGTGTGGGCTAGATATAATTCCTTAGTAACCCCCAAAGGGGGCTATGCTTTTGGACAGAGAACCTTCAACAAGCCACCAAAGTTTACAATGCAGACTAGAGCCTGGGATTTATTGTGGGTGATACATGGTGACTGGGAAGCATCCTCAATTAAACCTTGTGCAATAAGAACCTTGCTCATAAACAAGAAAGGTGGCCTCTCCCTGAAAATCTAGACCTGCTGAGATTCTGCACCAGATAATTGCCTCATTTGAATTTTCTCATTTCATTTCAGTAAAAAGTTCATATCAATTTTATTTAATTTAAAGCTCAATTATCAGTTTTCCATTTCTAAAAATTGCCATTCCACTCAAACCAGGATCCTCAGTTTTTACTCCATGCGTGGGTATGAGAGAATAATCTTCATAAGTTTTAAACTGAATGGAATACGTGAGGACCATATCAAAGCTGGTAAGATTTATACCCTACATAGATAGCCTGGTAGAGATTAGCTACCAGAGTAGTCTCTGCACATCTCAATAGGAATGGAATTTCCATTTATGTTCATCATCCTTAAATCATCATATAGGTGTGCTCCATTTCATAAAAGATGCTATAGTCTAACCTGGGACCCCAGGCCATTGTGACTGTGACTTGAATCACAATGTCTCTTTCCTCTACAGAGTATTCATTGTATATTTCTGCAGACTAGAGCTCTCGTTCCTGTATATTTCAGATCCTGGTGCAAAATTGCTGACAGTGAAGTGAAGCTGGGGTGGAGAACTTAGAGCCACTGTCAGCTGAAGATGACAAACACTCTGCAAATGTATAAATTTATGAGATTTAACCAAAATTACTACAATAATGCTTTGGAAACAAGTATACAAGCCATCATCATAAAAGGCAACATGGTCAATATGTGCTTTCCCTACTAGGCTACACTATCTGCATTTGGCCTCTTCCCTTCCCCTATCTGGCTGCTATATGGCCCCATTTCAGTCTCAGACATCTTAACTAATGCTTTTCAATATTAAAATGCACACAAATCACCTGGGAATGTTCTAACTGCAAACTCTGATTCAGTAAGTCAGAGATAGCACCCAGGACCCTGTATTTGCAAATAAGTTCTAGGAGAAGCAATGTTATTGATAAGAACCATACCTTCAACAACAAATAGCTAGAGCTTCTACATTCTCCCTCCCGAGACCCATCGAAAAATGACTTGTTTGACTCTGATGGTTCAAATGAGAGCAGAAGCTTGGTATGGTTCCATTCTCAAATGCATTTACCATTTTACAAGAATAAGATTGTTTTGATAAAGGAGAGCTGATGTCCTTGTGGAATTCTGGTGCTGCAGGTGGTTTCAGGGAGCCCAGGGGATATCCCCCTCAAATCATCTGAAATGCTGACCACCATCTATACCTTGAGGACTTCAGGCTTAACTGGCCATAAATTTGTATTTAAAACCATTTCCCTATAGAGACATCATCTACAGAAAAGGCATCAGGTGGTGGGGAAGTGGTTAAAACCAACCTAGTGCTTTATCATTCATAGCAGCTAATGGTGAGAGTACAGGGGAGGCTCCCTGCTCCCCTAACTAGTCTTTCCCTTGTTCTTCATAAGGATCATTTTATTTATAGCTAGGAAAAAATAATTACCTACAGCTGTGTTTCTCAAATGCAGGACACTTAAGGCAGCACTTCTGCACACCAGGTTGCTCCTTGCTGTTCACTGCCCTGAAAGAAACAACCAGTCCCTTCTCCTCAGCACCATGATCTCCTAGAATTTTCTACTCTTGAGACAACTCAGGTTATCAGCCAATGACCTTTTACACAAACTCTTCATGATTTGTCTGAGATCATTGGATTGATTTCTTTATTCCATTGCACTATCAGCCAAATGAATTTAAAAGACAAATAGCTCTCCTGTGAGTCCTTCTTGAAGTTATGAGAGACACTGGAGGGATTAGTTCAGCAGATTGCTCAGGAGCTAGAGTTCCAAACAGACTCCGATTGGAATCCTGGTCTGCAGGTTTCTTCACTTCTGTTTCCTCATTTATACAGCATGGATGATAATGGTACTAATCCCACTTGGGGTAGGATTAAATAAATGCATGCAGGGAATTAACTCGCATGTTTGAGCAGAGGAGGTATCCACCAAATGGGAGCAATTATAAGATGGTTAGTGGTGAGGGAGGGATAAACCAAAACCACAGAATTAAAGTGGGAAGAGTCTCTGGAAGTCACCTAGACTGGTGCAAAGGTCAGGGAACATGAGAATCACTGGGGAGCACAGACGCTGGGCCCCTACCCTTAAATGATTCAGCAGGTCAGAGACAGAGCCATGAATGGGCATCTCTAAGAAGTTCTCCAGGTGATGCTCTTAGTATCAATAGCTAAATCAACTCCTTCCCTAATACCAGACTCCCTCTTGTTCCTGTAAGATCACTTGGAAGCTCTATTGGACAGCTTCTTAGAGGAGGAAGGAAGGAAATGAACCTCGCTGAGGACCCACAATGAATCATGAGGTTTAAATATGTTACACTGTCCTCATAATAACTTACAAAGTTACTTCTAGTGGCTTCTGGCTTTTGTTTGTTTGGTTTTGTTGTTGTTCTTGTTTTTGTTTTGTTATAGATGGACACATACTTTTATTTATTTGTTTGTTTGTTTGTTTTTAATGTGGTACTGAGGATTGAACCCAGTGCTTCGCATGGGCTAGGCAAGAGCTTTACCACTGAGCCACAACAAATTTCTTTAGTAAAGACTTCTGAAGCTTCAAAAAAAATTGAGAAGGACTTAATATAATTCAATTAGATCACTTACTTTGTCTCAAGATGACATAATAATTAAGTGTATAGCCTCAACATATGGTTCCCAAGTTCAAATCCTGGCCCTCTTGCTTTCTAACTCTTTGACTTTAGAAAAGTTTCTATTTTTCTTAAACCTGTAACACAGGATTGGTATCAGTAACCTCATCAGAATGTTGTTGAGAGGACAAACAGGTTAATGCACATACAAAATAACCAGCAATTTTAGCTTTCATTATACAAATCTATAAAGGTTTTTAAGGTCTTCATATCTTTGGGCCTGTAGGTCTTAAAAATTAAACCAAACATTTTTTTTTTCTCCTTATGGTGTCAATATAGCACCTTTAGCAGTATCTTATTTAGTCTTTGCTGGCAATTAGGGCTGATGGCTAAAAGAGAATATTAAGGACACCTGTACATTTTATCCACAAGAGGCATGGATAAACTATCAAGGTACTACAGAGTCACTTTGTTTTCTTGCTAAGGTGATTCTTGCTAAGGTGATCCTTGCTTATTTTATTTTAAGGTAGAGACATGAAATTGTTCTAGATGATGAGTCTGCCTATACATGTCCCAGCCAGGAACCTCCTAAACCTCCAGGACAGCCAAAAGATGGGAAGATAAATATACTAATTAACAAAGGATGGACAACATTTTACTGTTTCTCAAAATTATTTTTAATTAAAGAAATAATGTAAGTGATGAAGCCAAAGAACACAAATATTATGTATACCTCCTGCTTTAGATCAATTGAAAAAAGGAAAAAAAAAAATCTCAATTCTCCTCTGATCCCTATGTTCTTGTCCTTGGCACTGTGACATTTCAGCTCTTCCCCCATCAAAGAATGGAGTCTATTTCCTTAGCCTTTATATCTGTGTTTAGTCATGTGACTTATGTTGGCCAATAGGATGCACAGAAGCAATGCCTTGGGCCTGGGCCCAAGATGCCTTGCAGTCTTCTTGGAGCTTTGCCATAACTTCATGAATAAGCCTAGTCTAAACATGGCCCAGTCACTCCCAGTGCCCCAGATAAGTGAGTGGGGCTATCCAAGAGCAGCCTGCTCTGTTCATTTCATCGTATATTACAGACTCATGAGAACCCAGTCAAGATCAGCAGGGTCTCGCTCAGAACAGCAGAACTACTCAGCTGATCCATAAACTCATAAGAAATAATAATGACTCACTCTTTTATCCCTCTGAGTTTACAGCTGGTTTGTTTCACATAACAGTAAATGATATGCTCCTTACAGAACTGATAGGAATAAAACAGCAATGATATAAGACACATTAAAAGCAGTAATAGTACAGCTTGTATAGTTTAAACTATTGAAAGCTGTTGATATTCAGTCATTTTTTACTCATGAAAAAATGGGAATTTCAAGTAGACCAACAATATTATTAAATATGTCTCAAATGTTAGGCACAGCTTTTTATGTAGTTATCTCATTTCATGTTTACAATGAATTTGTGAGGTAGATACCACTGTCCCCAATTTACAAATGAGCAAATAAATGGTAAATAAATGGTTGTTGAAAGAATGAATGAAAGAAAAGTCAACATTTTTCACTGTTACATGGTCAGTACCTGACAAGATAAGAATTAGAGCTTAGATTGACTTGCTCCCTCTACCAAATCACTTTCCATGGTAGGAAGATGGTGCTGATGACTGTCCAGCATTCATTAGGTATCAAGCTGTTTTAAGACCTTTACATGTCTTATCAAAGTTGATCATCACATACACAGCTTGAGTTTGATGTGATTTATACATGGGAAAGCCAAAGTACTCTAAAGCTCTGTGATCTGACCAAAGTAATGCGAAAAATAAATTTCCAGGCCAGAACTTGAACCCAGACAGGGCTGCAGAAAAGACAGTCAACTGGACATGGCTTCTTTTATGGAACTGAGGAAGGAGAGATGAACCGAAGGAGCCAAAAGAATTTTTCATAAGCAGAAGCCCAGTATACTTTTTGCATCTTTTAACCTGAATTTACATTTCTTAACCTATTACCTCAAACTCACTGTTCTAAAATTTCCTGACTTTGTAAAGCCTCTTTATTCCTAAGAGAATATGTGTGATTTTTTTCTCATCTATTTTGACATTATTGTGTTATTTTTTAGTCAGTTTTTTTACCACTGTGACCAAAACACCTAACAAGAACAATTAGAGGAGGAAAAGTTTATTTGGGGGCTCACAGTCTTAGTTCATAGATAACCAACTCCATTCTTTGGGGACCAAGGTAAGGCAGGACATCATGGTAGAAGAGTGTGGTGGAGAAAAGCAGCTCAGTATATCATACCAGGAAGCAAGTGAGAGAATTTCTCACCAGGGACAAAATGTAATCCCCAAAGGCATTCCCCCAATGAATTACCTGCTCCAGCTACACCCTACCTGCCTACAGTTACATTTAACTAATCTGTATAAGGGGATTAATGCACTGATTGGGTTAAGGCTCTCATAACCCAGTCATCTCATGTCTAAACTTTTTTACATTGTCTCACACATGAGCTTTTGGGGAACACCTAATATTTAAACCATAGTATGTTACCTTTAGGGAAACTAGTTAAATTTCTCCTGGAAACATGGCAGATGACTTTCTGTGGCTCATCTACCATGGAGATGGCACTGGAAAAGTCCCATAATTCTCTATAGAAGCTTATCAATGAAGTTTGGGATTTCCACCATCAATATCACACTTCCAAATTAAGGCATTATCTTCAGAAAGTTTAGTTTTAATTAATTTAAATTATGCAAACTAAAATTAGAGACAAAAACTGAAGAGCTAACAGAACAGATACATTAAGGAAATGATGGATGTGACTCAGTGAAGTACAAGAGTGGGCGGAAGAGACTGGTGTACTGAGGAGAGTACATGTTCACTCTAAATGGGGATGTTGGTACTAACTACAAGGTGATTGTTGCCATTGACAGTGACAGATGGTCTTGTTTTACAAGAGAAGACAAAACACTTAGATGTGTAATTTCCCTTTAAAATATTATAAGGAAAGAAACTGATTAGTGGGCTGGAATTGGTCCATAGGAGTCCAGTTTTCAGTCCTGTGGTTGCTTTGATGTAACATTTCCTTAGAGCAGAGCTACTCCAAGTGAAGTCCCTGGTTCAGGACCAACACTACTAGGCAGCTGGTTAGAAATGCAGGATCTGAGTCACTGGGATTGTGGCTCAGGTGTCCAGTTTAAATAGATTTTGGGTGATCCTTATACACACCAAGGTAGGAATGGCCCACAAGCAACAAAGACCAAATATGCAAGATACCAGGAGGTCTGAGACATTGTCTCAGATAGATGGAGAGGAAAATCTCCAGTTCTCAGAGTCAGGGGGAGGAAAAGGAAGGATGTGGGCACAACCCAGAGGCTTCTGGGAGCTCCGCACTGTCGCCTGTATTGCCATGAGGCATCCTGTGTATGCTCCTGTTGTTCCTCCTCCAAAGCCAAGGTGCCAGATGCTCAAGCTTGGTACCTCCTCTCCTTCTGATCCCTGATAAAGACACACTGTCCCCATAACTGCAGAGCATTTTAGCATTAAATCTGTTCAGAAGCATGTCTGCAAAGTTGTCACTATTCTCAAGTAATTAGTCAAAGGCATCCATCTGCCTAGTGGCTCACCACACTTTTCATATTAGTTTTTTATGCAAATATGGTGATCCTGGGGACAAATGGTGTCAAACAGAGCAATAGATACCTCACTGAAGCCAGCATAGAATGCTTCCTTAACAAGCAATCCCCAGAAAGGTCATGTTAAACTAAGTTTTTGTATTTAGGCTTCTCTGAAGTTTAAAAATAACTTCAAATAAAGTCATAGGAGATGTCTGATATATACACATATACATAATATATTTTGTATAACTGTATAAGAAACTGTCCATGAAGCCAATCATTCACAGTTCAATTAATTTCTCCATCTTCTTTGTTCCCCCTCATTTTTTGCTTAGCCATGCAATCTTATTTCATTCTTTCTTTATATTATTTGATGCCTTCTTTTTAAAGAAGCTGAGTTATCTTTCAAGAACAAATTCCACTGCAGCAGTGACCTCAAGGATGATAAGACAGTAGATTAAAACCTAGTAGTAACTTGAAATGCTAAAGATGATTTGAAAGAAGGGGTCAATTGTCTAATATTAATTCAGTAATAACGGAGAGACATTATTCTTATTGCCTCCTTCCAGGCAGAACTATCTGGTATCTCATGAAGTTCTTTGGCATTGCAAGGAAGAATAAAATAAAAACTGGATGGAGGCCAATTCTAACTCCGGTACTGGCCCCACATTCTGATTCTACCTTGAGATGACTATTGGGCTAGAAATTAGGTTCAGGTTCAATTAATTTCCTTCTCTCTATATCAGATCACTATTGCTGCATACAAAGCATGCCAGCATATACTTAATGGCTAAAAGCAATAATCATTTCTTTATCTAATAATGGACCCTCCAGTGGTTGTGCTCATGTTGATTGGGCTCGATCGTGTGACTGGTTAGTGCTCCACTGGTCTTGGATGGCCTCCTGTTTTATGGACCACAGCTGCCTGCACAGATGCCAGCTTTTGGAGAATCTTGTCAAGATACTGTGACAGACATTGTTGGTACCATACCCAGATACTTCAGGACCCTTCTGCTGGTCCCTGGCAGTTTAGCAATGCTTTGCCAATAATGGGTGGGCTCTGCAACCAGTCCTGGAATTTCCTTACCAATGAGAAGAGATGCAAGTTGCTCAGAGTGATATCTCCTTGGGTGACCTCTAGCCAAGAGTATTAAAAGGCAGCCCCCTTAATTCATTTATGGAGAATTTATGGAGATAAATTCTGGTGGATAATTAATGCTTCTTAGGGTCAGGCTAAGGCTGGCTTTTGTCCCAAACTGCACTTTTTCTCAGCCTCTTCCTCACCCCACCCCCCAACTCTGCCTTCTTCACTGCCTCTTGGGAGCATGTCTCTAATAGATCACTTGCTCAAGGACCTTCATTTCAGGGTCAGCTTCCAGAGACCCCAACCTAAGACAGATAGCCTAACCCTGATGTTTTCAAGCAGCACAGAATTCCACAAAGTTTCTTGGCCAAAAATGGGTCCCCCCCAAAAAAAAAAAAAAAAAACCACAAAACTCAAAGTAGCCCAGCCTATTTTTGTAAGTGGAAAGAAACATGCAAAGAAGTGAAGCAGCTAGGTGGAACTCCAGGAGGCCAGAACCAACTCAGGGCTCATTCTAACTCAATTTTGTCACCAAAATGAGGACTGGCCCTTTGCTCTACTAAGAGTTCACACCTGGAGAGGGAAGCCTAGAGTATATGAGAAAGAACTAAGGTCCAAAGTTTGCAAAACTGGACTTTGGACTTTGGTGCTGGTTTTGGCTCTTGCTTAGCCTCTCTACTCTCTCTCTCCCTCTCCCTCTCCTTCCATCCCTTTCTCTTTTCTCATTTCAATTTTCCTCCTAGCGCTTTCTCCTTTCTCTCATTCTTCATCCTTCTTTCTTCTTCTCCTCTCTCTCTCCTTCTTCCTCCTTCCCCTCCTCCTCCCTCCTGTCTTTCCTCCTCCTCTCTCCTCCTCCTCTTTCTTTTCCCTTCTCTCCTCTTCTCCCTTCCCGTCTTCTGCCTTCTCCTTAGCTCCTTATCTTCAACATCATTTTCATGATTCTCCCTATCTTAAAATCTCTTTCCTCAGAATCTTTCACCATGTACTCATTTCTATTTATTTTCGCAAGTAAAGACTTGTGAACCAGTGTTTTGGCAAAGCACACCGACTGGGGCTGACAGTTGCGAGGTAGCTGCTCCGAGGCATTTCCGTCAGCTGGCCAGCATCGCCCAGATTCATGGCCTGCAAACGGAAACTGCATGAGTGGGAGCCCTGCTCCACCAGAGGAATTTTATTGGTGTTGCAGTTCACAGATCTGCAGAGTTTGATTTATCTAACAGGAGATCAGTGTGAAAATACTGTCAAGCTTCTGGAACTAGGAAGATATTTAGATCACTCCACTCACGTACATCATATTTATGAAAGGAAATAGAAGTGGGTAGATTATAAATTAGAAAAACCTAGAAGAAAAACTCTATCCTTTCCAGATTTAATTTTTTATGAACCTCCTTCCAAAAGGCTGAGCTCAACTGTAAATACCTTATATTTGTCAAATGTAATTTCTGGCTTCCAAACAGTTGCCAAAGATGCAGCTTTTAGGAATTCCAGAGGGCTCCTCCATGTGTGCCCATCTCTGTGTGTCTGCCCCTTACTTGCACCCCACCTAAAGACAAACACTACGTCCAACACATACACCAGTCGAGAGCTGGAAGAAGTCAGAGAATTAATGCATCTTTCCATCTCTTTCTATAAATAAAAACAAACTGAGGCCCACAAAAGCAAGTCTTATTCAGAGAATTCAAGAAATAAACTAAGGGTCAACAATAATCTGAAAACCAAAATCCCTAGTCAGAGTCCCAGCTGTTTTAAAAGTTTCCTTTGGGACCACAGGCCAATCATTTTACCTTTTACCAAAAGCAGTCCCCACTGTCTTTTCCTTTCTATACTCACATAATTTGGACTTGGGGACATCTCCTATCAAGAGGTGGGATATATTTCCTTGTCCAGCCCTCCGAGCTGGCCTTGTGACTTACTTTGGCCAATAGAATACCATTCCTGAGACTTGGCCTCAGAGGCCTGGCACACAAAGGTTCCCTTTCTTAGGACCCTACATAACTATCACGTTGAAAGCTCAGGCAAGCATGTAGAGACCAGGACCACATGTGGTGGAAATCAACAACCACGCAGAGCCCATCCTACACCAGCCTGCTCTTAGCTGAGTTGGAGCTCACAAATGTTCAAATGTAGCCGGAATGTAGCTGGGAGAGAGGCAATCAAAGCTGCCTAGTTACACTCATCTGTATTTGCTGCTAACAATATCTGAACCAAATAAATGATCGTTATTTCAAACCAGTGTCTTATTATGTCACCTGATTTAACTAACACACTTGCTTTGTTCATCTATACAACAAAAGGAGGGATATAACTACTTCATTTTTTAAGGGTTATTTGAAATATTAAGTTCATAGAAGGGGTTAAGACTTAGACTGTCCATTGTGGAAGTCCCCAGACACACGAAGCTATTGAAATGTAAACTTAATTATCAAAACTAAGTAAGATACACTTCTTTAGAAACACTATCCACATTTCAAGTGCTTGTGACATGTGGCAACTAGCCTCTGTACAGGACGGCACAGGTATGGAGCAGTCTGTCATCAAAGAAAGGTGTGCTGAATGGTATTATACTGGAACCACTGTGTTTTAGTCAGCTTTTTGTCGCTGTAACCAAAATACCTGACAAGAACAACTCAGAGGAGGAAAAGCATATTTGGGGCTCATAGTTTCAAAGGTCTCAGTCCATAGATGGCTGGCTCCCTTGCTCTGGGCCCAAAGTGAGACAACACATCATGGGGGAAGAGCCCAGAGGAAAGCTGCTCAGCTCATCGTGGGGTCAGGAAGCAGAGAAAGAGGATGCAAGAGCCATAGAGAATATGCACTCTTCCAGGGTATGCTCCCAGTGACCCACCTCCTCTGCTCATGCCCCACTCACCTACAGTTACCATCCAGTAAGTACATTCAAACTAGGACGGACTGATTATGTTATAGCTCTAACAATCCAATCATTTTATCTCCAAACATTCCTGAATTAATAGAGGTTTTAGAGGACAACTCATATCCAAATCATAATACACTGTGAGAACTGGTGTCAGAGCCGAGACTATAAGGTCAGACTCCCAGAATCACCACCTCATGACCACCTCCTCCTTTAAAAATTTTCTATCAGTATTTTCGTCTTCTACTTCACCTAAAATATCTAACTCACCGAGGAGTCTTTGGACTGACAGCAAACAGGTTCAGTATTTCAGTAAGAGAAAAGAAGTGGGCTCTTAACAAGGTAGGAAGTCTTCAGGCTGATCCCCAGCCTTCCCTCCTTCAGGGGATTGCCCTAGTTTTTATTTCAAGCATTTTTTTCCATGTTGATAAGGTTGATAGCTAACTTTATCTGCATTCAACCCTTAAAGAGGATTGACAGATTGATTTTTTTTTCTTTTAATGCATGTGTGTACTAGGAGGTTCCTCCCAATTCTCTTTTCACTTTTTTTCCCCCTCTCCCTCTCCAATGCCCAGGGCTCCCTCCAACTTCAAAGAACTAGAAGAGACTCAGAGGAAAATGAGTATCTGACCTAATTAAGCACACAGATTGAGATTTTCTCTTAGCTGATGAAAAATTCCCTTTTCTTCTCAAGTCTTATTTTGATTTGCTGGATAGAGGGGACCTAGAGAATGATCCTCCTGCTGCTCCATGAAAAATTATTGTCTCTGCCAGAAGCCTGAAGCTTGTCAGTGGAGGGGAGTGCAGGGGAAGAAAAGAGGCAAGAGGAAACCGCTAAGAGCAGTGGGCAAGGAACTGCAGTGCCCAGGTCCCATCCTGGCCACCCCTTAACTGTGGTAGACCCTAAGTCTAATGACTCATTTTACTATGCCTCAGGCTTCAAATTTGTGAAATAAGATGGCAACTGTTCTTACCTGGTAAGACTTTAATGACTGAATACAGGGAAATCCTGAAAGCCACCTGTTGTGGAGCAAGAGCTAGGGGTGATTCCTAATGGCATGCCAGCACCCTGCCCAGATTTTGGGGATCAAGGAACTAGTGCTGGGTGCCCATCCTTGGCTCATGTATGCTTTATTGATGGCAGCATGCTCCTAAAACTTTCCTCAGAAATCTGTCCTTTGGCTAGTGGGGCCACTTCACCTGCACAAACAGGGAGCCCAAGGTGTTATTTCAAACAACCAGTTACTGATGGGACAGGAGCCAGAAAGCTCAGCTCCCTTGCCTTCAAGAAGACAATCTATGACATGTAACTCACACTCTGGAGCTTTCTTCTAATCAGGCTGAAGTTGGACTTTGTGATTGCTGGCTTGCTTGGCCTCTTCTCTTTTACTGTTCTGTTTCCCCTACCAACTCTCAGGTTCTTCCTGAGAACATTTTTTCAGTAAGTTGCTTAGACATGAGTCCTTATGTCAGTCAGGCCCTGCTTCTGGGAAACCAGATCTATGAGAATAACTAGCATACTGATTACTGATGATTAAAAATTATTATTATTATTACAATCATGTTGTAAAAAGTGGTTTTGGTTCCTAAATGAGGTGATAATTGTATAATCTGCCTGAGTCTATAGCACTCAGCACTTTTTGAAGCACATTCCCTTTTTCTTATTTCAATTCATTGTTATGACTAGGCCCTCTGGGGAGCAAGAAATTAAGTAAAAAATCTGATCTATTTCCTCTTCTCTTTTCACCCTCAGCAATTTCCAACATGGCCAGAACCTCCTCTGCATGGATATAGAAACCTCAACCCATGGAACTAAGATTGACCCTGTCCCAATCTTTTTCCAAATACCCCCATACCATCCTAGGCTCTGGTCCACACATACTGCTGGAATCGCCCAGTCTAGACGGCCAAACTCAGAGAAATTCCCCTACAATCCCTGAATAACAAGAGTTCTCAACCTAAATCCTAGTTGGAAATCTTGAAGTGCTTGTTGAAACACAGATCCCCAGACCTTCCTCTAGAGGTTCTGGTTCAGTGGGTCTATAGTGGAGCTCACATAACTTGGCATAGCTAATGAACTCCTAGGAGATGCTGCCACTCCTGTGGTACAGATCCAAGTGCAGCAGCACTGTCCTAAAAGACACTTGGCTCCAGGTGGAAGGGCACAGCTTGGAAGAGGCCAGGAGGGACCATCCTGAACAGGGACTCGTTGTCTGGCTTTTAGGCAATAATATTTTCAGCCATACAAGAACATCCAGAGCCATCCCAGGGATGTCTGAGAGGCAGGGTGTGCAAGATGGTAAAAGAACAGTGTAGTAAGAAATACATGACAGTGTAACTCCACATCATGTACAACCATAAGAATGGAAAATTACACTCCATGTATGTATAATATGTCAAAATACATTCTACTGTCATATATACCTATAAAGAACAAATAAATAAATAAGAGCAGTGTATTGGTTTCCTATTGCTGCTCTAACAAATGCTCACAACAGAAGCTTAAAGCAATGAAAATCTATTATAATACAGTTCTAGATATCCAAAGTCTGAAATGAGTCTGACATCAAATACTATATTCCTTTTGGAGGCTCTTGGGAGTAATCCATTCCCTGCCTTTTCCACCTACTAGAGGCTGCCTGCATTTCTTGGCTCCTGGATACATCACTCTTAATCACATGAGGGTGGACAGTTCATGTCATGTCATCACAGGTCCAAACAGAACAAAAGCCATATTTTTTAATATGAAGTGTCTATATTTCTACATATACTTCTTATATTTCCACAGAAATTTATATGTATCTGTATGAGAAACATCTGTATGAGACATTTGCAGATTGGAAATGTCTCTTATATTTCTAATATAATGCACTAAAATTAGGAAAAAAAACCCTACTTTTTTAATATAAGATTTCCAGCTTTTTAAAAAATATGAGAAGATCAACTGGAAGGAAACACAAGGAGACCTTCTGGAAGAGTTCTTGATCAGGGTGCTGGCTGCATTGAGTATTTAGTTTGCAAAAATTTATTGAACTGTACACTTGAAATTTTTACCCTTTCCTATAGATATATTGTATTTTAATTATAAATTAATAAAATGAACAAAGACGAAATAAGACTTTTGTTCAGTGTAGACTTACAATGCTTGACATCCTTAAATAACTGAGGAACTCAAACTTCTACAGAAAATAGGAAACTAATAAAATGAGTCAAGTACAGGACCTCGGGGATTGGGGGGACTCTGGCAAATTGACAAATGCTTAACTCTCCCTTTTATTTCAGGCTTTTGGAGCAGGGAGGCTTTATCATTCTCTTCAGTCTATATTATGTCAACACCATGTAATTGTTTTTCTAATTTCTATTGTATTGTCGTAGCCATGTAAGACACATTTCCAGCCTGCAAATGCCTCATATAAATATGATATATTATATATAAGCAATTTATAGATGGCCTGCCCCATACAATATTATTCTTCTCTCACCTATGTGTCAAATTTGAGTATTCCCATGAGCACAGAGTTTTCTACTATGTGTTGATTTCTAATACCAGGCTCTGTCCAGCCAACATACTTTGGGCCTTGAAGTCCTGATAAATCATTACTATTTGGGAAAGCACTAGAATGTATTTGGTTTTGCTACTGAAGTTGCCTTGGTTAGACAGGGGGAGGGGGAAGGAAAGGGAAAGGAGAAATACTGGGGTATGGTATTAGCCAATTTATATTGTCATGTTGTGTGCATGTACAAATATGTAACAACAAATCCCACCATTAGATATAATTATAATGAAACAATAAAAACATGGAAAAAGTAAGGCAACCCTGATTAGTATGCTGTTTTATCCTACAGTTATTCATGCATGCTTGCATTCAATAAATATTTGTGAAATATTTATGAAACTTTCTCATATGCAAGGCATTGTGCCAGCTTTCTGCCTTCAAGGATCTTATTATACATTGGCTTAAATATACATTGTCTTTCTGTGTGGCAGATCATGTATAAGTTACTTTACACAAAATATAACTTTTTTTTTCCTTTCCTTGGTTTTTCAATTTTTGGTTTGTTGTTGTTGTTGATTTAGTTTTTGTTTTTCAGTACTTGGGATTAAACCCAGGAGTGCTCTACCATTGAGTTACACCCTCAACTCTTTTTATTTTTTATTTTGAGACAAGGGTCTTGTTGAATTGCAGAGGCTGGCCTCCAACTTGTGAACCTCCAGCCTCAGCCTCTAGAGCGTAGCATTTAATCATCACACTAATTCTACAATATGGGTATTATAGCTTCTAATTATAAAGAGAAACCTAAGACTCCCAAAATCTAGGAAACAGGGAATTTTGACATAGATGCCAGTTTTCCCCAGTACATTATACAGCTTCTTCAAAAGGAGGTAAGATGAATACACAAGCTGGAGATGTTGCTCAGAGGTAAATCATTTGCCTGGCATGTGTGAGGCACTGGGTTCAATCCTTAGTACTGTGGGGTAGGGGAAATATTTGGTGGAGAAAAAAAAAAAAAAATATATATATATGTATGTGGCTGGACATGGTGGCTTACACCTATAATCCTAGCAACTTGGGAGGTAGAGGTAGGAGAATCTCAAGTTCAAGACCAACCTCAGCAGTTTAGCAAAGCTCTAAGCAACTTAGCAAGATGCTGTCTCAAAATAAAAATAAAAAGGGCTAGAGATGAAGCTCAGTGGTAAAACGACCCTGTATTCAATCCCCAGTGCCCTCCCCCCCCAAAAAAAAGAACTAAACAAAAAAACCTGTTAAAAAAATGTTAGATAAGCTATTCAGGATTAAATTGGCACCAGATAGAATGTTAAATGCTAACAGTGTTCAGAAATGACTATTTTGATATCATTTTTCCACTTTTCCCAGGCAACATTGTCTATTAAATCATCTGCTTCTGTCTGTTCTGATTGGGCCCTATCCTTGATTTTATTTACTTATTTATTTTTTGTTTGTTTGTTTATTTATATTTCTGGGAACTGAACCCAGAGGGTGCTTTACCCTTGAGCTATACCCTCAGACCTTTTTCTTTTCTACTTTGAGACAGAATCTCTCTCAGTTACTTAGGGCCTTGCTAAATTGCTGAGGCTGGCCTCAAAGTTGTGAGCATCCCATCTCCTGAGTAGCTAGGATTATAGGCATATGTCACCACACCCAGCTCATCCTTGACATGTTTGATGGTGATGCTTTTGGGGGTCTGAAATGTCCAGAAAGGTGCACATTAGCCACCAAAGTTTAATATGGCAAAAGCACCAAGAATAAGACAGTCAGTAACTCAGAAACTAGTACATCCCTGCTTCACTAGATGACTGTCTTCTGTGTTGCTTTTTAAAAACTCACTTTCTCCCTCTACAAAATGATCTTGATACAGCCTATCTTCCTGTCTTCCCAAGAGTATGGGGACTAGAATGCATTAAAATTGCCTAAGACCATAGAACTTATAAATCAATCTTATTAATTATTCCATTTATTCATTCAGCAAATAATAATACAATGTATTGCTATGTATCCTCTCTTCCTGGTAATATGCCCAAATTTTCTCTGCATCTTAATTAATTTCTGGTACACTCTCCTCAGGAATATTCTCAGCATTCTAATTTGGTGGTGAAACCCAAGGCTTTGTATCGCCTTGGATGCAAATACCATGGGGAAAATCACATGCAGTTAAGAGCACACAAAATCTTCAGATCTGACACCTTTTCCCAATGATCGGATTGGAGTCTTACAGAAGTGGATGACCTGTAGACTTCAAGGCTTCCCGTCTTAGTTAAAAGAGATACAAATTGCTTCCCCAGTGCATCATCTCCAGGGAGCTTCCAGGATAAAATGCTGAGGTTGCATGAATCTGTCTTCAAGCAGAAACCTGAGGCAGATGCCATTATTTTTTCATGTCATCTTAATGGGCTTGCTTTTAAAAAGACAGAAGCATGTTTGTGCTAAGTTCCTTGGTATTTTACATTGGCTTCTTTAATGACTCTATGATTGTGGAATAAGCGGACTGAGAATCGAATGTTTCCTGGATATTTAATAAGAGTTCCCATCTACATAGTTACTTGCCTTCTCTGCTTACACAATCCTTTGCTTTTTGCTTGACTCAAAAAAAATCTCTGTTTATTCACTCAAGAGTCAACAAATATTTATGGAGTATCTGTGACGTGCCAGCTATGAATAGGACCCTGGGGAACACTGTGATCTGGGGCCAGTAGTCACTGCCCCTGTCTCATAAGGAGTTCACCTCTGATGCTGTGTTCTGCCACAAATATGTCACCCTTTTAGTTATCCATGCCTAGACAATGAACTCCTTGAAGACTATGTCCTATCTATGTCAATGTCCTTAGTGAGAATACAGATGACAGATTGTGCCATGAGGTGGGTGTTTGGCACATATTTATTGACTGAATAATTAAATGTTTGACAGTAGTTTGCCTGCATATCATAAAGGAAGAATCTACTTTATATTTCACACAAACAGTCTTGGTTTTGATGCCCAGAGCCTGGGGATGAAGAACAAAAGGATTGGAATACTCTCCAGGAAACTTTTATTTCAGTTCTACAGGAGTAAAGACATTTGTTCATTTGTTCATTCAAGCAATATTTATTGACCACCTGATAAATGCCAAGTTGTCTGGATCTAAGACAGACAACTCCCTGCACTAGCAGATGTAGCACTTCCTACATTTCAATAGGAAGGATGGACTGTAAGTAAATGATGAAACAATGCAATATTGGACAATGATAAGTAGCATTAGAGAAAACAATTCAACACAGCATTCCCATCACTAGTGAATCATAAGAAACCACACCAAAGGTTAATGGCATTAAGCAATCATTTTATTACACTCACAGATTCTATTGCTTGAGAATTTGGACAGTTCAAGTGGTTCAGTTGTCCCCATTGAGATAGCCAGGGAGTCAGTGGGAAGATTCCAAGGCTGGCAGGTTTTACCACTCGGGGTTGGAATCACCTGAGGGCATCTCATGCACGTGAGGTGGTGATGCCCACACTTACCTATGAGTCCTACCTGTGGCTTGGACTTCCTCCCAGCATGGCAGCCCCAGGGTAACCTGCCTTCATCCCTGCTGGCTCATATTTCCACAAGCAAGTGTCCCAGCAGGTAATGTGGAAGTTCTGTCATCCTTAATAACTTGACTTCAGAAGTTATATGAGTTATGGACAACATTTCTGCTATATTCTCTTGGTTTCAACAGAGCCTTCAAATTTGGTCAAAATTCAAGAAGTGGGGTCTTAGGCACTATTTTGTGATGAAAGCAGTATCAAAAAATTTGTAGACCTGTTGTTTTAAAACCACAGAGGACAATTTGACAGAGAGAGCAAACAGAAAGGCAGAAAAGGCCACTGTTAGTTGTGAGACTGTGAGACTGTTAGTTGAGCTAAGGTATGAGAAAGAGCCAACCATACAACAATATGGGGAAAAGACTTCCCAGACATAGGGAGCATCAGTGCAAAGGTCCTCAGGTAGAGCAACAGGGGATGGAGGGAAGCCAGGGCTTTGGTGTCTCTAGGCTTATCTGCACATGGTCCCCAGTTCTGAGACTTTGCCTACAAATCACTGAGGGACAGCCTGGGTTCATCAGTCTCATGTTTACCCAAATGCTGTTGAGTCTGAGTGGGTGATTTTTTATTCTACAGATGTGAGAATAATCAAAAGTCAATTCTGGAATATACATGCTATGTCAGCAAACCTGCACTGTTCCTCTGGAAAAGGCTTTGACTGTATCTCACTAAGGGGATAAGTCTCAGGTAAGTTAATATCCCAGAAGAGGGTATAAGAAAGAAGCAGGCTCCTCACAGACTTGGAAAGGGGTCAGTTCTCCTTCAAGACATTGTGAGACAGGCCAGCCTGGCAGCTTCTCTCAATGTCCTAATCTAAAAGGTACATCACAACATTCCTAGAAATAATATAATTTTAAAAAAAAGAAATCCAACTGACCGGCTATATTTACCAGAATTCCTTGATGTGGGGAAAAGCATCCTCCCTCTATCAAGTCTCCTTCAAGTCAGAGGGAGACCATTAGTGTGACCTTCCTGGACTCTCTTCACCAAACTAGATGGAAGGGCTTTGGAAAAGCTAGGACTGCTTATTCTAGCCCCTTCCTTTCCATCTCCCTTGGGGTCAAGCTGCTTATAGGAAGTAAGCATTGGCTCAGTCCCCTTTAGTAGAGAGGCCCACTTATGGAATCCTACCATGTTTGGGTGATTTAAAATCTGTCTAACAGGTTCAGTATTCAGAATCCCACTTCCCCACAGATATAAGCCACTTCCTCCAATATCAGCTTTACTTTAGAAAATTCATCTCTGCTTACAGTATTTAAATCATACTTCCCACTTGAGTGGGGAGGAGAGAGACTTCTTATGGGTACCCCCTGAAAAACTAGCAATTGGAGAATTGGTGCAGGAACCTCAAGGAGTATATAGAAAGTGTAACTTGCAGGTCACAATAACAGGTGGAGAAGCTGGGGTGTTTCTGCAACATGAGCATGGGCAGCCTTTTGTGATCACAGCAAGTTGCAGATGCTTACATTGACCATGAAGCCTGGTTTTATCATTTTGCAGTTGGCTTTCACCTTGATGAAGGTTTTGTCCATGGGTGCTAGATATCTTCATAGAAGCAAGGCTGTGAATAAAAGTGTGGCTTGGCAAAGATGCTGACCTTTGGTTTTCTCCAAGGCACAACCTTAGTCCCATGACAGGTCAAGAGTGAGCATAAGCCAGCGGATGGGGTCTGGGCAAGCAAATGTCATCCTGGTATCTTGGTCCATTGTGTGTTGTAATAACAAAACACCTGGAACCGAGTAATTGAGAAATAAAAAACATTTTATTTCTCATGGTTATCAAGGCTGATAAGTCCAAGATCAAGGTTCCAGCAGGAAAAGAGGACTGTTTTCTGCTTTGATGATGAGGCCTTGTTGCACATTCTCCAGAGAAGATGTTTTGTCTTCACATGGCAGAAAGCAGAAAGGCAAGAGGACCAAATGCTGTGTGAAGCCTCTTTGATAAGGGCTTTCCTTTCATCCGTGCAAGAGGAGACCTCATGTTCTAATCATCTTTTAAAAGCCCCCACCTCTTAATGCTATCACATTGGCCACTATGTTTAAACATCTCAATTTTGGAGGGGTCACATTCAAAGGCTAGTATGTGGTCTTAGCAAAGAGCAGTCTCAGTAAAGACATGAGCTGCGTGGGTAGCCTCAGGCAAATCTGAAGGTTTGATGGTACCAGATGCTGCATCGTGTTCTCATAAAACATCTGTGCTGCCCTCAGCACACATCCAAGGGCCATTTGGGGACTGATGCTTTGACTTGGCTTTAGTCCAATAACAACTCACAGTCAATGCAACAGTCATCTATGGTTATACAGCAAACCTGGAAACCTTATGGCTTAAAATAGCTGCTTATTATTTTCTATGAGTTTATGGGTTGGTTGGACAGCTCTGCTGATCTAGGCAACATCAATTCGACTGATGTTGGCAAGGCATGTTCACGTGTCCAGCTGTCTGCTAACTGGTCAGCAAGGATAGCTTGTCTCTGCACCATATGTCTCTCAGATGCCCCCAGCAGGGTAACATGGACTGGTTATCATAACAGTAGTGAGGATTGAAGGATGGGAATAGAAAATAACAAGTTCCTTTCAAGTTTCTGATGTGTGTCATTTGTTACTAAATCATTGGTCAATGCAGATTGCCTGGGCAAATGCAGAGTCCATGTGAGCATTTAGTGCAATCAATTTGTCACTACCACTAACCTGCCTTATGTAGGACTTATAGGGATGTGGTTTCATGGGCTTGTGGGGCTAGAGTGAATAACTTGAGGCATCCCAGGAAAGACTGAGTCCCTCTCTCAGTGGACCCCCTCTCTGCCCTTTCTCCTTAAAACAACCTCTCTTTTAAATCAATATTGACTCAGTATCTAAAGATACCGAGAATGTTGAAGAAATCCATTAGGGGTTTGTCCCAGTGCCTACACATTTTGGTCCGGAGCTCATTCTGAGATCTGAGACCAAGATTGAGTTATGAAACCCATTATCACACAACTGAGAGTTCTTTGCAGAAGAGAGTGCAGCCTGCTGTGCCAATTCTGACCTAACCAACTTAATGTCTTCAAGTCCCACTCTCTTGACTTCAAAAGGGGGAAAGAGGTAACGCTCTGCCTTCCTATGAGAAAGAAATTAGATAATGGGTAAAGCATTTAGCACGATGCTGAGCATGGAGTAAATACTCAATAAATTCTAGCATTTACCATTATTATTGCTATCTGAGAGGACAATATAAGTGTTCCTTAAGAGTGGACATAATGAGAAAGGAGTGGAGAAAAAACTCCATTAACAGTGACAGGCATTAGCAGAGCTGCTACAGTGACAGTGGAAAGGGTTTGATGTATATTTAAGCAAAACCTTCACTGGGATGCAGAAGGAAGCGCTGTTTTCAAGAAAGAGAAGAATCTCATGTGTGTAGCTGACGATAGCTCAAAGAGCTGACTAGTTCACTTGAGATGGATGGTGCTGCCCCTTCCACTTTCCAGACTGATATTTTCATGCCTCCGGGAGATGCTCAATGAAAAAATATCTTAGGGACTGGGTCTTTAGGCTTGGGGCAAGTAAGGAGAAATAATGCTCTAAGTCTTCTTTTCCTTTAGTGGGCAAGGCTTAGAACAAAAGATTGAACAGCCCGAGGAATTAGATTCAAAGCATTTAAAATTAGATATATCGTACTTATGACAACCCAATTAACAAACAACACAAGGGATTTGATATGCGTGGTTACCTCATACAGCTGTGTATATTATGCTTGGATCAGCCCAGGGGAAGTCATTTACATCATTGTCTAGGAAAGCAGAGCCCCCTTGACATTGCACAGTGTACAAACTACACAGTTGCATATAGTTGCTCTGCTTAGGCCAAACTTTGTATATTATTGAACTAATATGGAAATTCACATTCATTCATTGATATTAGTTCTTGATCTTTGAAACATTGACAACTTTCTCTTGACTAGACCTAATGTAACCTCAATGCAAAAATTTGGATGATGTTTTTTATAAACAACACAACTTTCCTTCCTGAGAATTAAGGCAGACCTGGGATTGTGTGTGATCTATCTGCTTCCTAGAATTTCCATCCATGTTTGCTATCTCATCCTAGTGGAGTGAAAATAATGCTCTTTATGCTCAGAGAGTACCAAATGACTTTATTATCATTATTAGTATTAATGTACACTAAAGCTTTACATATCCATTTATTGCTTACATTAATAAATAGTGAATAATGTAGAACCTGCACACTTGGGAAAGATGTACCCCAAAGTCCTTTGTGAATGCATAAATTTTCAAATGCCATCGAAGCTGTAATTCTCAAGCTAGTTGGGGAGGTAGAGTGTAAGGCTCAATGCCTTCTAAAGTTTTATTGAAGTCTTAAAGGATTGTGTACAGTTTCAGAAAAGAATATTCAACATGCCAATAGTATTTTTAATATAAACCATGGACTACAAAGGCCAATAAAAATCTTGACTAGTGGGAATAGAAAATAAACTGAGAGAGCATTTCAGAAAACATAAGTTAAAAAAAAACCTTCAGTAACTATCTACTGAAACATGTAATTTCTCCTCTAAGAGTCCGTAAATTATAACTGAAAATTTTAAGTGACCCTTTCAAGCTCTTGAATATTCCATAAACATAGGATTAAAGTCGCAGATATGAACATCTGTTGAATAAGATATTTTCACTCTTTAATTTGTATGAAACTTTGACTCTCTGACTCAGGACTGCCTCCTACATTCTTTGTGTTCTCTTCACTTCCACAGAAGCACTAGCAGCTGAATTTCTTGGAGGAGGAATCATTTTGAAGAAAAGCAAAGCTATTATTTTGTTGAACTTCAGTATCATTTAGGAGTCTATGTTTCAAGGAGAAAATTCCAGTCTCACACCCTTAAATAGCATCAGAATTTACTGGTTTAAACATCTACAAAGTCCAGGAGGGAATGCTGGCTTGACTTGGGTGTCTATAAGGTGAGGGCTGTCGCACTTTTCTCCTGCAGTTCTAGTGTCTGTCTTCCACTGTGTGTTGACCTTGTTCTTGGCCTGGCTTCCCTCTTGGTCACAAGAAGGATGCCAATATCTATGTCTTTATTTACATCCGGCAGTGAGACAGACAGAGACAGTCAGTCTTGATCTGGACGGCAAAATCAGCTCCAATTCTTCACCCCTCCTGGAATCCACATCCTTTGTAATATGAACTTGTGATTCCTCTCATCATGAAGTGCCATCTATTTTCGCACCTTGAATTTGTGGTGACCTCAGGACTCACACTGGCCAACAGAACATGGTATACCTGACAAAGTGCTAGTCTCAAACTTAAATTTCAAGAGAATCTCATATTTCACACTTTCTTGGGATTTTCCCTTCACCATAAGAACAAACCACAGCTATTCTGATGGGAGATTAGATAAAGCAGCAATAAGTCACCTCTGCCAGGCCCAACCCAGACCAATCTATAGCCAGCTAACCTCCAAACACAGGAAAGGACCCAGTCTGGAGGAATAGAATTACTTGCTGATGTATAAATGATCAAAGACCTATAGGCAAACTCAGCTAAGGTCAGAAAAACCACATGGCTTACTTAGAAAGTGTTGAGTTATAACAAATGCTTACTGTTTAAAGCAACTAAGTATTGGAGTGATTTATTACATGGCAAAAGCTAACAGATAGCTAGTCTTCTAAGGTTGCCTTGATTGTGCTATCTTAGGTCATGGCAAATCTTTAAATCCTTCACTATGTCTGGACCTTTTCCAATCAATGCCCACCTTGAGTTGCAATGAGGAAGTCAAAATGTAAATCTGAATGAACAACCAGGATTAGCTATTAGGAAGGGAATGGAAGCAAAATGGGAAATGAAGAGGGATTGTACTAGTCAGGGTTCTTTAGAGGAAGAGAACCCAAAAGGGGATTTATTAGATTGGCTTACACAACCAGAAGCTGGATAGTACCACAGCAGTCATCTGCAGGTTAGAGAGCTGGATGAACCAGTAGCTGCACAGTCCAAGATGCTTAAGCCACAGAACAAGAGGGACCAATGATTCTACCTCAGTCTAGGACTGAAGGCTTCTGGAAACTCCCTGGAGAATCACCAGCAGAGTCCACTTTGTAAGAGTGAAGGAGCTTGAGTCTAATGTTCTCAGGCGATTGCACCAGCAATCAAGAACCCCTTCAAGAAGAATAGAACTTGCATCTGTTGCTGCTTCCTTGTTCCAACTTTTATTCCATCCAAGCCTCCAACCTATTGGATGGTGCTGCCTACACTTAGGGAGGGTCTCCACTTCAGTTCAGTATGCCAATCATTCCTAGACACACCTTCAGAAGCCTCATCATCTTAGGCATCTCTTAATCCAAACAAGTTGACAATTCAGTTTAACTATACAAGTTGCAATCATTGTGAGCAAATAATCTGCATACCACCATCACTTCATACAAATGTTCAGGTGGATAATGGTGGAATGAGACAAGGATGATGGAGTGGCCTCACTGGATTTAGTCAATTCACCCAAAAGCCAACTTCACAGCATATTCAGATTAAATGTCCTGACCCAACAAAATTATAAGTTTCTCACTACTCTGAAGGTTTAGGTTATTTGAAAATTCTTGTCAAATCCACCAAAGTCAATGTTTTAAGTATTAGCATTTTCCCATGCTCCATATAAAAAATATTAATAGGCCAAAAAAGATGCCTTTTAAGCTCATAAAGCCTTCAAATAATAGAGCTTCCTGAACTAAGTTGGGTGCATTTTTCCATTAGGATTCAACGTAGGCCTTCAAGGCCCACAATCCATACATCTTTTCTTTCCAGATGCTTTCTATAACTAGAGGTTCCTCATACAGTACATATCGATGTAATGAAACCACTAGGTAACTCTACTTAAAAACACTGTCAAGTATTGTTTCAATTTTTTTTTAACATTTATGTTCTAATTTTTTTTTTGTTCAAATACACCTGGAAAGGGATTGAAATCACCTTTAGGAAAGAAAGAAAGAATATACATTAGAATCATGCTAACCTTACAGGTATAAATATTGTTATCACCCAGGACAAAATCAGTAATGCAAGAGGAACTTCAAAGGGCAGACATCTACCATTAAGGTAAAAGAAATCATATTACCTTCCAATTTGGGGAAGAGATAATCATGGGGTTTAGGATAGCGAACATTTCACAAATTGCATTTTCTCTTCTTCTTCTTCTTTTTAATCTTCCTTCTGCTCCTAGAAGAAACATGCTAAGAAATATATATGCTGTTAAAAGTTCTAAAACAACTGAAAATCATTTTAAAAATAGTATTTGCAAGTAGGCAGTTTTTATTACTATCCAGCATATAAAAGCTTGAGGGACATCTCTGGTATTTTGTTACCAAGAAAAGAAAGTAACACCAAGGGATTTTGACACAAAAATTGGCCAGCTAGATTGGCAAGGATTTAACATTAAAAATTCTATGTACGTTTGATGGCTCATTGACTAAAAATCAAGGAAATCTTGATTAAACAGTTGTGGAAAACGGGCATGGGAAATCTTCATTGGGAATACTTTTCTACAGCTTTACATATTTAAAGAGACATTAGTAGGTTGTTGTGGTTTTAAGGATCCCAATTTATCACAGTCAGAAGTATTCCAGGCCCCTGAATATTATGACTCCACCAGGTGAAGTAGGGTTCTTGGCCATGTGTTCCCTTTGTCCAATGGGGCAGCAGCAAATGTAACTCAAGTAGAGACTTCAGAAGTGCTTGTATGTTTTCTTTCTCTTTCTATCTCAGATTCGCCATCTGTTGCCATTGTATCTATGAGCCCAGACTAGCCTGTTATAACTACATGAAGCAGATTTGAGTTATCCCAGCCTAGTGGAGCTTAAACCCATATAAGTGGAGTTTAAGTCCATACAAATATTGCATCCATACTATTTGTGAATAAGTACATCCTGTCTGACTTCATTTCTGGTACTAAAATTTGTATTAGTTATCTCTGGCTATATAACAAATTATTCTAACATGCAGGGACTTAAAAAAATAATAAACATTTATCATTCCATGAAGTTTATATGAGTCAGAAATCTGGGCATGGCTCAGCAGAGTGGTTCTGATTTGGGGTTTCTCTTGGGGTTGAAGTGAATAGGTCATCTGAAGGCTTGATTAGGGCTAGAGGATCTACTTCCAAGATGGCTCACTCTCAGTGCTGACAGCAAGATACCTCAGGTCCTTGTTGTCTATTGATGGAGGCCTCAATTCTTCACCACTTGGATCTTTCCATAGGAAGGTCTAAGTGTCCTCACAACATGGCCACTGGCTTACCTTATTGTGAGGGATCTGAAAAACCAACTCAGGAGCTATGATGCTTTTTATAAACTTTGTGGTCACAAAGTCACACACTCTTATTTGTATGACAATCTATTGATTTAACAGATAAGCCCATTCAATGCGTAGGTAATCACACAATGGTTTAAATACCAAGATATGGGAATCATTGGAGATCATATTAGAGGTTGACTACCTGAATGATTTTGTAGATTTAGACCTGCAAGTACAGAACTCCAAGAGTTGTATGTTTTCTTCTAGATCGATCTCTTCATTACCTGAATATCTCTAGTCCTTCTTAACTTTCATGTCCCATGGAATACTACTACAAGAACTTGTTTTGAAGTCCACAGACTTACTGGCTACTACACTTCAATGGCTGGAGTCATTCCACCTCTTTCCTGTACCCCTTCAACAATCACCAGAGTTGGCAGAGGTTGGTTTTATATAGTCTCATGTTGAGTTCTTCCAGACTTTTGCTTCTCTTAGCAATACTTGCTTCTCTTGCCTTGTTTTAGTCAGCTTTTGCATCACTTTGACCAAAATACCTCAAAAGAACAACTTAGAGATGGAAAAGCTTATTTTAGCTCATGTTTTCAGAGGTTCAGTTCATGGTTGCCCATAGTTGCAGGCCTAAGGTGAGGCAGAAAATCATGGCAAAAGGGTGTGGCATAAAAAAACAGTTCAGGATATGGCACCCAGAAAAGAGATGTGGGGAAGTGGTCACAAAGAAGAACAACCCTTCCAGGGTATGCCTCTAGTGACCCATCTCTTCCAGCCATGCCCCACTTGCCTACAGTTGCACCCAGTCCATTCAAACAAGGATGGACTGATTAAGTTACAGCTCTCATAATCTAATCATTTTACCTCTGAATATTTCTGCATTAACAGGAGCTTTTGAGGAGCACTTCATGTCCAAGCCATAATATACCTCCCTCATTTGTTCACATGACTGTATTTGCATAGACCTTTCTTCCTGGGCACCTACTCTTTCTAATGCTGCTGCTATTGCTGATACTACCACCTGAACTTCCATCCCCAAATGCCCCCAGATGCCCTTGTGGGGTCTTGCTCTCAGGGATATGAGCTCCTCCTTAAGCTCTGACACCCACCCCTCTGTCTGACTGAAAGGAACTCTTCACATGTGTATATGTGTGCATTCCTCTGGGTAAGAAACATCATTTCCCTATTATAGTCTATCGCAGTCTCTTCTTAGTATGGTGCAGGGAACACCCCTCTTCCGCACATATATACATACCCCATCCAGTTGGGAGATCTCACACTAAATCTAATATTTCTGTTCTTCTCTCCAAGCCCAATTACTGAGTATGACCAGCAATCTTCCTTACTTATGGGGATTTTTCTTTTTCCCTCTTGACCCCATGACACTTTCTGCAATCTGGCTTCAACTGTTCCACTCTTCAAGTCCATCAGGTACGTCTATAAGTCTGAACTGTGATTCTGGTTCATAAATTCTTGTTCTCATCCTAGTAAACATAGGTTTATCTATTTAATAGGAATATCTTAAGAATACTGAAAATCTTTATTAGAATCTTTTATCAAATTAATAGTAAAAGGAACTGGGTTTGGGGTGATTTTTAACATAGCAATAACTAACTGATGCACAGATATCCTAAGAGTGAATTTACAGGTTTATTTTTAAAATTTTGTTCTCTTTCTTAGCATCAGATTATTTCGTGGTTCTGGAACATTCTGCTTAAAGTCTCATGTCAAATGGGAGATTCTCCTCCAACAAACACCTCCTTCCCTTTGTGTGTACCTCATCCGGTCTAGTGCCTTTACACCCGCCTCCGCCTGGACCTCCACATCTCAGTTCAGGAGATCTCAGATGGTGATGCAGAGCTGGTATTTGCCAGTATTTGCCAGAAACAGTCATCAAGGGCAGCATTGGGTAGTTGGGTGGTTCTTTTCAGTCTACTTTTACGAGTTTGTAAAACCACTCCCAGCCCATGCCTTCAATAGGGGGACTTCAGAGGAAGCTCTTCAGGGAGCACTAGGATCTTTCTAGGACCCAGTGACTGTTGACACTTGAAAACAGTAAGAGCAGTTTCCATTCTCTTCACTCTGGGCTTGTGTGTATGTGTGTGTGTGTGTGTGTGTGTGTGTTTCACTGTTTCCTTTTCCTGGAAATTTTTATTCTGAATTTGATCCCAAGTTTGTCTTTTTCAATATTTCACTTTTAAGATATAAACTTTGTTACTATTTGTTTAGAACATAAGGGAAGGGAGCGGGAAGCAATTAAGAGTTCACTCATTGCACCCTTCTAACCCAAGAATCCTGGTTTATGTTTTTGAAAGCTCTCCCCCCGCCACTGTGTGAAAATCAGACTAGTATGGGGTAGGTTTAACTGCAGGCAAAAACATTAGGAGGCTGTTTCAGGTCAGAGACCATGGTGGTGAGGACTTGAACAAAGGCAGAGCAGTTGCAGACAAACGGACAGAGAAGAGAGATATTTTCAATGTCAAAACAGCACAATTTGCTAACGGATCAGGTATGGGCAATGATGAAAATATAATCCAAGATGATTCTGTTTTAAGGAAACAAATTGGAGTTGTGTCTTTTACCAAGATTGAGAAGATGAACAAGTTGTTTTGGTTTTCTTTTTGTTTTTGCAGTACTGGGGATTGAACCCAGGACCTCTACTGAGCCACACACATAATCCATAGGTGGTTTTGTGTTTGTTTTCTTTTGTTGTTCAGTTAGGGAGTGCTAATCAAGACTTTGACTTCATAAAGAAACATTTGGGATGCCCATATAGAGATTCAAATGGAGTTATGAGAGCTGAGCATACAAATCTGGAACTCGAGCATGGGACTGCTGTAAATTTAGAATTCATTATTTATCTTGTCCCCAAACTTAGAGAACAATAATCATTTTATTCTGTTCAGAGATTCTATGGGTTAATATTGGATAAAGCAGAGCAAGGACAGATTCTCTGTTACCTGATATCTGGAACTTCAGCTAGGGATGACTCAAATGGCTGGGACTTGAAGGAAGATCCACTTCCAAGCTGGCTTTTGACTCCCGTGTCTTGTTCCTGGGTTGAAGGACTGACCAGAACACCCACATGCCACCTCTCCAGCACAGCTACCTAGGGGTAGTCCACCTTTGACATGCCTACTCTGGGCTCCAGGAACAAGCATTTCCAGTGACCAAAGCCATGCATGGCCTTGGATGTCCTAGCTTGGGAAGTCCCACAGCATCACATCCTCTGGGCACTAGGACCCACCTAGGTACAAAGGAGTAGACATCAACCCAACTTCTTACTTGATGGAGTAGCAAAGAATTTATAATCATGCATAAAACTGTCATATCTTACTTATTCTCATAATCCAGCCTCCTCACTAGAAAGCTCTGTGACATAAGGATCATTGTTTTGTCCACGGCTATAGCCTCACATACTATTTACAGAGCTTTGGAGAAACAAAACAATAGGATACATGTGCAGCATATATATAGGTGTATAAAAGAAGACTTATTTGGGGAATTAGCTCATGTGACTATAGATGTTGAGCAGTCCCATGTCATGACATCTGCAAGCCAGAGACCCAGAAAACTGGTGGTATAATTTAGTCTGACTCTGATGGCCTAAGAATCAGGGGTGGGGACATTGGTGTAAGTCTCACAGTCTGAATGTCTAAGAATAAGGAGGTGTAATGTTCAAGAACAGAGAAACTGAATATCTCAGCTCAAGAAGAGAGAGTTCAAATTTGCACATGCTCTACATTTTTGTCTTTTAAGAGACCTCAATTGAATTGAATGGATTGAATTGATGGATTAAATGGTGTCCATCCACATTAGTGAGGTGGAGCTTCTTTATGTATTACACTGATTCAATTCTGATCACCCTCAAAGACACACCTCAAATAATGCTTTATCAGCTACCTGGGTATCCTTAGCCCAATCAAGCTGATACATAAAATTAACCATCACACCTCAAAATACTATCAAGATGTATATTTGTTGAATGAATGAATGAATAAGGGATACAAAACCATAAAACCTGATTAGGCAGAAAGTACTAGATGAAAGATATGAAAGATATTACAAGCCTCAATAACAATCCCTCAGGGGTATGCTACCACTTAGGGGTCTGATAAAGGAAAAGGTAACAAAGTTCTTTCCAGCAGAGAACCTGAGTCCTTCAGCCAGTCAAGGAAATATGCCCATCCAGAATCTCTGCATAATGTAGTATCGGAAGCACTGGATTCTCTGGCCTCATGGCCTCAAGTGCCCTTCCTCACAAGCACAGGCCATGCCACCAGCATGTGAAGTCCTAGACCCTAAAGGTATTTCTTTGATTTTGGATTGGAATGGACCAATTCAAATGTAAGGGTTGAGGAAATATGCATGAGCAAAGAGACTCCTTGGGCTGCTAGATAAAATCTGGGGTGGAAACAGACATGCTGTGCCTATAAGAAAGGGGCCCAGGATCTCAGAGTCATCTCTCCTCAACCACCACATTCCGTGACACACAACTGAGAGGCTGAGAATTCAAAACTTGAACGTGGCCTTCCACGCTGCTATAAAGATGTACATATATCAAGGTAGGGTGTTAGAACATATTTTTACTTAGTAATTGATTAGTTTGATTAGGATGCTATGCCAGATTTAATATAGAAGTTTGCTTAATTTATAACTTTTAATATTTAGATACATAATTTGTAAGCAGACGTTTGTATAATTGTACTGGGTCCTGTGACTGTCAAAGCTGGGTATAGCTAGATAGAGAATTTGCAGTTGAAGGGACGGTACCACTACATCCAGATGCCAGAATATCTGAGACTCAACTCCAATCCACATAAACCCTCACTGCCCTTGCAATTAAAATTTGCTAAAATTAGATTATGTTGCCACCAGGGAAAGTGTGAGAATGTCCTAATGAAATCATGATCTAAACTTTCAGGCTTTTCCAGATATGATTAACGAAGATGAAGAATTTAGAATGCTTTCCTATTTAATTAGGAATTTTATGAACTAGGAGCCCTCATTTAAACAGCTAGGCATAAATATCAATCCCTGCATTTGAGAGCAAACATCATTTAAGTTTTAAAAATCAGGAGTCTAATGTTTATGAAAATCTAGTCTATATTACATGCTGGTAGAGCTGAGCTGATCACAGAGACCCCTTTGTCCACACGAGGGTCTAATGCAAGCCAGGTTTATTTTGAAATGTGTTTTCAGCTGAATGTTATTGCAGTGGGTCTTGCTAGAATTGCAAATTAAATTTAAGGGGAAATTATCTCTACCCAGAAACTATATGCCATACAAAAACTCTTTGATCCTATACCTGCCACAATTTTAACTACTTTTTTTTTTTTATTGTGGAAATTTCCAGACAGAAATATAGGTTGTACAATTCAATGATTATTATCATTTTCTTCAATTTGTTCTGTTTGATGATAACTCTACAATAGACTCAAATACAATCCTACTCTTCACTGAAGGCACTGAGGGTGTTTCTTAGTTTGGGTTTGTTTTTATTTCTTTAACTTTCTTTATTTTGCTACCTGAATGAGATTCGTGGGTTTTTTGTTTGTTTGTTTTTTTAATCATCTAGAATGATGAAAACTTGCTCACCGGTGGACATCTGCAGATAAATAAAGGCATTCATCCTAGTTATGGATTGTCACAGCATTCATGTTTGGCCTCTCTTTTCCACCCATTATTGCACAAATGTTTCCATTGTTAACCAGAAAGGAAAATGCTTGGGGGAAGAAATGGAAAAGGTGACATCAATTTAACATAGCCTTTTGGAGTTAGCACAAAATGACAGGACAGCAGGAAGCAGTTCAAAAGCTTCCCCTGACAAGAGAAGCTAAATGATTCTGAGAGAGCTGCTCCCAATCAGGCATGGTATTGACAAGAGACCCACTCCAATAATGACCTGTGGAAGATTGCATTCTGGCCGCACACAGTAATTTGTTTTTCTAACCAGGGCATAGTAGTGGGACATCGGAAGACTACATGGCCCCTGTGTAAATGGCGGTCACATAGCAAAACCAAGGACTGGCCTCTTCTATTGATTTATTCTATAAGAAACCACTTAACTGGGTCTGGTGACAGTGACCTTCCCCTATCTCTATCGCTGTGACAAGATGGTATCCATAAGCTCTTCCACCAACCTGGTCCCTCCCTGTTCTTCCCATCTGTCATGAAGTGGTCTTTTAGCTGTGACATGTGATTACCTTTCCATGAGAAAAACTCTCCATCACCTTCAGTGTTTGATAATAATGGGGATGGGGGGGAGGGTAGGAAATGGAATAGGCTGCCCAAGTTCAAGGTCTATAGCAGAATCTAAGTCTGAGATGAAGCCATTAAGGCAAGAAAGGTAGAAAATGAAGGAGGGGTGAGGAGATTCAAGAGGACCTTTGGCTTTCTATGTGAGGCTGATTTCACCCAGCCTGTGGCAAGAGCAAATGCGTAGTAAGGAAAGTTCCTTAGGGTCTTCTGGCCTCCAGGTATGTCTGAGCCTGCCAGGGCAAGGCCTGGTTCTTTCAGGTAAAGAAGAAAGCCTACAATCTTTTCAGCTGCTTCAAGGCCTCAGACAGAGCTCCGTGGAGAGGCGTCAGGAACGTCCTTGTTTTTTGCTTCATTCCTCAACCCTGAATGACCGTGGGTCTGGTCTGTACTCCAGACTATCTGGAGGCCCAGATGCTGAAAAGCCCCCAAGGGCTTCATGGGACTCTGAAGTCCCATGAATGAGAAGGTCATTCATGGGACTCTGGCAAAAGGCTTGGTAAACTCACACAGGCTCCTTATAGGGTTTGGGAGGCAGGCCAGGGAGATCTAATAGAACCACCTTCCCTACCCTGGCAGCTGGTCACTATGCCATATCCCTCCCTCCACCCAAAGGAAGCCAACTCCTTTCCTTCATCCTTCTTCCAAAGGCTTTGCATCTCAGAGGAAATGGCATGGTATGCTGGCGCTCTCTCTCTCTCATATCTTTCTCTTCATCTCCCACCCCATTCCTTCTCTGATTGAATTTGCCTGTATTTTACTTGTTTCTAGTTAGGTCACGTCCATCTTCATTTCTGGATATTTCTTAAATCAGAAGTCAAGGTCATTTGCATATATGGAAGAAAAGATTTGCTTTTATCATTCTATTAACTGTTTACCTGGAAAAATGGGTATTTCTTTGCAACTATAAGAAAGTTCTACCCAACTTCTAAACTCTGTCCCCTTACATGAGACATGACAAAGAAAACCTACCACAAACCCCCGCCCCCAAAGTTACATAGTTAGTAAGTCTGTATATTGTAACCTATTAGAAATAGATGCAGCTACCTCTCTTGGTTATGCTTTCCTGGGGTGTTGCGTTGATGGCAAGATGTTTCTCCTGACCACAGTGGGAGAAGGTTGGAAAAGGGATGGGAAGCTTTAACATTCTGTAGATGGGAAGAGGTTTGGCCTGGGAGGTGCTCAACTGCAACCCCAGTTTTCTGTAGAGCCAGTCTCTGAAAAGCCACCATGTTACACAAAATGTTACCACCAACCTAAACTGAACCTACGGTCAAGGACTTTTATTCTAGGCAACAGCACTGAAAAATATTTAAATACATTGCAATTGTTCCATCTTGGCATTTGTTTATTTAAAAAAAAAAATGTTGGCAGTCTAAACAAATGGAACAGCCTAAGCTGGTAATGCGCTCTGGATTTCTGACAAACCTATGATGTAAATAAATCTCAAAGTTGAGGAAAAAGTGCAAGGATTCAGTAATTCTTTCAGTAACTACGTACAATTCCTGGCTGAGTGCTGTGGTATGGGTCTGAATGTTTGGTTCGCCTACTGCCTGTGCCCATTTGTGTGGTGAAATCCTAACCTCCAGTGTGATGGTATTGGAGGTGGAGCCTCAGGGGAGTGGTCAGGTTATGACAGCAGGGTCCTCATGACTGGGATTAAGGCTCTCATAAAAGAGCCTGAGAGACTTTTCACTCTTCCACCCTGTGAAGACATATCTAGAAGCTGCCAATTATGAACCAGAGAATGAGCCCTCTCCAGACATCTGTCAGTGCCTTTATCTTGGATTTCCCAGCCTCCGGAAAAGTGAGAAATGCATTTCTGTTGCTTATAAACCACCCCAGTTTATGGGGTTTTTTTTGGTACCAAGGATTGAACTCAGGGGTACTCGACCACTGAGCAACATCCCCAGCCCTATTTTGTTTTCACAGGGTCTCACTGAGCTCCTTAGCGCCTCGCCGTTGATGAGGCGATTTTCCTGTCTCAGCCTCCCAAAACACTGGGATTACAAGTGGCATTGAGCCTGGGGTCCAGTTTCAAAAGGAGCATAGTGTCTGTTGGTAGGCTCCTACAAAACTCATTAACATGGAGACTGACTGCATGCATGCATAATCCAATAAGCCACCCCTCTCTGGACCTACAGCCCTTGTTTTGTGACTTTGTAATCCTTCTCAGTAAAGAGGGGAATCTAATTCCTCTATCTCCTGCACCTGGGTGGACCTGTGACTTGCTTTGGCCAATGAAATGCAGTGGAAAAGATGGTTTACAAATCCTGAGCCTGAGTCTTAAGAGATTGTGCATGTTTGCTCTTGTTGCATGCGACTTTTTTGTGCCTTTACTTTCACCATAAGAATGTGCCCAGGTTAGCTTGATGGAGGATAAGAAATAATGAAAGTAAAGCTGTCCCTGCAAAAGGTAGGCAAGCCCTACACATGGGAATGAGCCCAGTCAAGACCCACATAGCTGCCTAGAAAATCTGTGGGAGCATGAGTGCATTGCTGTATGCTGCAGACATTTTGTGTGTGTTGTCCAGGCAACAGAAGGATGACATAAATGTATTTCATATGTGACATTCTGAGTGTCAAAACAGAAGTGAGGAGGAAAAGGACAAGGAACAGGGCTATAGATCAGGCTGGACAGGGCTAGGTCAAGGGCTAGGCAGGAAGGAATGTCAGCTGTGTTTCGATGCTGGGAGAGGGTAGCGCAGGCAAGCACATATCTGAAGGAAGTAGAATGGGCACACAGGACTCAGAACTGGACCTAAACATGGGAGGGCATTGACCATGACCTTAAGCAGGAGCATGACGTGTGTTTCAGAGTTGGGACCAGCATAGACTAGATCCCTGGGCTACTAAGGTATAAATGGAGGGTTGGGGGTCCAGGGAGACTGACAAGCAAGAGTAAAATCAACAAACTGAAATCAAGATTAAGAAGTTAAGGAATCAGAGGTCGAGCCTTCTCTACACCTGGCTTACATCCATGATTCCAACCTACTTCAAATTGAAAATACTCAATTTGAGATGCAAAAAAAATTTGCAACTGTACTGAACATGTACAGCTTTTTTTCTTATTTTTCAAGCAATACAGTATCACAACTATTTTTGTAGCCTTTTCATTGTATGAGGTATTACAAATAATCTAGAGATTATTTAAAGCATGCAGAGGTTTAATGTAAATACTATACCATTTTATATAAGGGATTTGAGTATCCACAGATTTTAGTAGTAGCCAATGGGGTCCTAGAGCCAATCCTCCATGGATACCAAGGGACAATTGGATTTCATCAGTAACACAGATAGTTTTGTTTGGGGTCAGCTCCAGGGCTCATGAGTTCAGGGTATAAGCACTAGGCTGATTAATGAGAGTGTGTGATGGCAGGGTCCCCAGCAGGGAATATGGTGCTGATGTTTTAAGTCCACATGCGTGTGAGTAAAAATCAGGATTTGTCTACATAAGAGGCTTCCAACCCTTCAGTGAATCACTGGGAATCCCAGCTCCATGTAAATCAAGGTGACAGGCTCAGCCCTGGACCTCTTATTTATAAGACTCTCTGGGGGCGAGGATTTTACAGGTTTCTTTTGCAAAATAGCTAAGAATCTGATCCTGAAAAAAGAACCAGGAATGAACTTTGGGAAGCCAGCCCCTTGGGAAATGACATCCCAGCAATGGCTCAAGGACATTGTGAGTCTGCAGAGAGATGGGGGTACTCATGGAGAAGTCAGAGAAGTGCCAAGAACTGGGAGGCTTCTGGCACACCTGTGTTTCCTTGAATAAAAGCAATTACCCATTCAAATATTCCCTGTAACTTTCACTTCATTCATAATAAAAGTCCAAACCTGCTTTTGACACATGATAAATAATCTCAATGCTGAAACTGATTTTAATCCCAAAATATTTGGAGAAAGATGATAGCCAAGATTACCTAAGAGTGTAGGCCACAATACAAGAGGTTATTTTAACACTAGAACTACTAAAGGTGATTATTTTTTAACTTGCAAAGTTTATGCCTCTTGGAAAATGTCTGAAAATCTCGTTATGCTCACATGCATTCAATTTTTGCAGACAAATTTTCTCAGAAATCTAGACAATTCCCTAGCAGAGAAGGCATCTGATGTGCTAGGATCCATCTGCATCAGAATAAATCATTTCTGTATCTCATTAACATGACAAAATTGAAATACTTATTGGAAAGTTGGTTAAAGTACGAGAATTCTTCAATAATACAATCCTTTGTAGCTTCCATACTCTGAAGCTATTGACCATAGTGATTTAAAAGAACAGTAACAAAATTACTCTTTAATTGTCTGTATTGATGACTTGTTAAAGGGTATATAAGGAAAAGCAAACGGGTTCACATAATGTGTGTATGAGGAAAGCACATGAATTTAGTTTGTAGTTATATTTTGTTCCACTTGTAACATTTACATGGCATTTTGCCAGGCACAGCTATAGAAATATTGATTTAATTAGTTGTTATAATAACCCCGAAGAAGGCATTACTATCATAGCCATCATTCTGGAAGGCTCAGAGGCTCAGAGAAGTTGAGTAACTTGCCCAAGTTTCCATGCAGATGGAGCCAAACTTCAAAACCAGGTGTTAGTCCTGTTCCAAGTTCTGAATTAACTGCTATACAATATCCACTTTTTTTACCTTTTACCTACAAGCATATAAAGACAGCTAGGTGCAGTGGCACGCAATTGTAATCCCAGTGACTTAGGAGGCTGAGGTAGGAGGATCACAAATTTAAGAACAGCCTTATCAATTTAGTGAGGCCCTAAGCAATTTAGTGAGACCCTGCCTCAAGATAAAACATAAAAAGGGCTGGAGATATAGCTCAGTGGTGCTGTTTCCTTGGATTCACTCCCCATTATCAAAGCCGGGGTATGGGAGGATGTAAGTACAGAATCCCAAAGGGGTATCTATGAATCAACTACCTAGAGAGGATGGTACAGGAAAAGTGTTTTTCTTCCTGTTCCATAAGAATAAATGCATATCTTAGAAGTGTCTCTTCAGCTCCTTAGCCCATTTATTGCTTGGATTGTTTGTTTTTGGTATTAAGTTTTTTGAGTGCTTTATATATCCTGGAGATTAGTGTTCTGACACTTCTAAGATATACAATTAATCAACATATATATGAAAAAATGTTCAACATCTCTAGTCATTAGAGAAATGCAAATCAAAACTAAGATTTCATCTCACACCAGTCAGAATGGCAGTTATCAAGAATACAAGCAACAATAAGTGTTGGCGAGGATGTGGGGGGAAAGGCACACTCTTACATTACAATTGGTAGAACCACTCTGGAAAGCAGTATGGAGATTCCTTAGAAAACTTAGAATGCAACCACCATTTGACCCAGCTATCCCACTCCTTGGTCTATACCCTGAAGACTTGAAAAGATCATACTTTTTTTAAAAAGAACACAGCCACTTCAATGTTTATAGCAGCACAATTCACAATTGCTAAACTGTGGAACCAAACTAGATGCCCTTCAATAGATGAATGGATAAAGAAACTGTGGTATATATACACAATGGAATATTACTCAGCAATAAAAGAGAATAAAATCAGGCATTTGCAGGTAAATGGATGGAGTTGGAGAATATCATGCTACGTGAAGTAAGCCAATCCCCAAAAACCAAAGGCCCAATGTTCTCTCTGATAAGTGGATGGTGATCCATAATGGGGGTTCGGTGCAGGAAGAATGGAGGAACTTTGATTGGTAAAAGGGAAGGAGGAGGGATGGAACATGGGGGCAGGAAAGATGGTGGAATGAGATGGACATCATTGTCCTAGGTACATGTATGACTGCACATATGATGTGACTCTATATCGTGTACAACCAGAGAAATGAAAAATTGTACTCCATTCATGTACAATGAATGAAAATGCATTCTGCTGTCATGTATACCTAATTAGAATAAATACAAAAAGAATGTC